>PVIA01009000.1:0-65483 GCA_004024845.1 Tonatia bakeri
CCAAAAAGACAAGTAAAATCCCACCACCAAAAGCTGCTATCCAACTCTGAGAGAAATTTATAGTGAGCATGTACTGTTTTTATAGTAACGAAGTCAGTCAAGGAAAACTACTCTAGAAGTTCTTTAAAATTCAAATGTATACAAATAACTAACTCCCATTTCTTAACAGATGCCTAAACACCAGCATAATAGTAAATTAAAAAATGGAAAAATTTTAAAAAGTCCTTCTATTGTAATAACTTAATAAAAGATGTCAAAACCATTCTGAAAGAGGTAAAAGGATCACAAAAAACATACCTGCATGATGAGAAAGTGAGGGTTGTTCACATTAAGACCAACGGAGCAGAAGAGATCCTGCACTCTGGTGTTGTTTGCATTCACTCCGTTGATCAAGTATTTATTTCTGCCACCTATAACCACCTAAAAAGCGAAGTACTTCTAAAGATTAATAAGCAAACACACATCTTGGCTAAGACAGTAAATTCCCAAATATACTATCTTACATACGTGTGGAAGTGTGACACGGTCGAGAAGAATACGAGACTGATTCAGGACACCGAGCTTCTAATCCAGGGACATTAACTAGTCATGGAACCAGGCATAAGACTCTACCGTCACTGGACCAGGTCCCCAAGGTCACTTCTGGCTTTGTTTCCAAGTGTGCATAAAATATTTTTTCTATCCCTGGTCACCATCTTTCTGCAATCTTTTCACACTCAGAGGTTAACCCCTCTTCTTCCACCCTTCATTCCCAAAGAAACAGAAGTCGAATACTAAAAACTAAAGATAAGCAGTGTGGTATCAATCCTTGACAAGATTCTAAAAGGGATTAATAAAGATATGACTTGTAAATACTTGCAAGAAAAAGAGTGATATGGAGCTTGGCATGGACTCATTAAGAACCTGTAGCAGACACCAGCCTGTTTACACTCTACCACAGCACTTAAACAACGTCATTTATTGGGTGTGACTGTCTCACTTATATTTTGGGGTCCTTAAGGACAAGATGTGTTTCTTATTCTTCTTTCTACCTGTATTTCCTAGAGCATTCAAGAATGCCCAACATACATCAACAGTATGAATAAACACTGAACAGTATTAATAAGTATTGAATAAATGTTGATTTATTTGTTTATTAGGCTAAGAAAACATATATTAATATATTTGAACAAAAGACCTAATAAGTAATTTGACCAAAGACCTAATAAGTAATTTGACCAAGTCTTTGTAACAAAATTTTGATGAAGATAAAGGCATATGGAGCACATGAGAACAGAGATTTTAGGGAGATTAGTGGCAGACTTAAGATTCCTAAAGAGTGCTTATTTGATGGATGCTTAATGACACAGGATTCTGTCCCAACTCAGCCAATGCTGTTTTTACCAGAGGCTTTCACTAAAATAGATAGGGATAGCTACGAGTTACATATACTAAGATGGAAAGTAACTGAAGTTAGAATTTTTAAAAATGAAACTTTGACAAACTAAAAACATTGACTATAATAAGACAAAAAGATTTTAAGGGTCAAATGTAAGATCCTGCATTAGTTTAGAAAATCTGCTTATATATATAGAGACGGCAGTATCGTGGCTAATAGCACACATAAAGAAAATCAGTGCAATTTTAAGTCATATATGAATTCATAAGGTATTATTAACTCTCTAGTGTCATATTGAGAAAAACAGAAGTAGAATACCTAAAATGAAAGAAGTGACAATTCTCTTTAACCCTGACCTCACTAGAATAATTCTGGCACATGCAATTCATGGCACCACGAAATAATAGATAGATAGATAGATACATAGATAGATAGATAAACTGGAGCAAACTTCTTTCAATGTGCTCAAAAAGTCAAGGAATTAGAAACAACGACATATCAACGGAAAGACCTAGAGACAGTTAGCTTTGAAACCATTTAGACTAACAGAATCCTTAAATATTGAAATATGGAATAAAGTAGATTTGCTCTTGGTTCTCTCAAGAGAAGTAGAATTAATGTGTAAAACTTGAAGACTGCACTTTGGCTGAAATTACAGAAAGAAGTTTCTGATTAGACCTGTCTAAAACCAGAATGGGTTACTTAAAGAAGAGAGCAAGACCCTAAGAACTGTTACATGTGTTCCAGCACAGACACAGAAGATTCAACTGCGCTTACAGCGAGAGGTGACTTTTCAAATCCCTTTCAATCCTCATGGTAAACGGTAAATTTGCATGATCAAAATTTTAACATAAGGAAGATATTCTTAAGGAATCTAGTCGGTATTTGATGCATAGATTCCTCATAAACTTTCCCCAGCAAAGTCTTATCACCAAAAAATACAGCAGACTTACAAGTTCTTCGGTATCCAAATATTGAATAGTCACTCACCTGCCTTGTTACTGTAATTTCATCATGAACTTCAAATCCCATAGGACTTTGCTTTTTGTCAGAATTGTCAAAGGTGATTGAGACGGAAGCTTTAGTAATACCAGCCTGCCCATTTTTGTAAACTAAATCTTGTAAATTAGAAGCCCGAACCTAAAATAAAAGAAAAGGTTATCAATTACAAAACCCCAAATTGAACATAATGGCACTGCAAATGGGTTTCTTGATGCTGAAAAACCATCTGTGTAGTATTATCCATCAAAAAGCCAAGGACAGGCAGATGCATTCACACAGGCAGCTAAATGGGCAACAACCTGAAATGAATGCCTTTTTCCACAGGACTTTTTCAACCCTGAACTGAATTGTTTTCCACTCATTTCTTAACAAAAGTTCATTTAGATTTACAGGTATATAGCAGCTAAGAATTTCACTATTCATCCAATCCTATCATACCTTGAAAAAGCATTATGGCACTTGGGATAGGAGGAGAGAGGGTGCAGAATACAGACCGGAATGAAAATTCCTTAAGGTAAGAACACCCGAGTTGGTGTGTTGCTCCAAGTATCATAAGAGGATGAAATCTTATGCAGCTCATTCAAGTGTCTTTTTTCTCACCTTAAAAATGGAGCAATCATCCCTATCTTTAAAGGACTGTAGTGAGGTATAAGATAATTCAAATAAAGTAAAAATGCAAATATTGGTAATAGGTTCTAAATCCAAAGTTAATCTCACATAAATCAGAAAGTTTAAACTTTACCTGAGACAGGTTGGAGATGCCCAGCAAAAAGCAGATGGAGTCCAGTATGTTGGATTTCCCACTGCCATTTAAGCCAGTGATAGCATTAAAGAGGGGGTCAAAACCGTTGACCTCAGTCCTCTGCGCATAGGACTTGAATCCTTCAAGAACGATTGACTTTATATACATTTTCACTAATTCGGACAGGTAAACCTTTGCTGGGAATCAAATAGTCACAAAGCAGTTCTGCACAAAACAGAAATAACGACACATAAGTGGAAGGTAAATCTAGAGTCACACATAGTGAATGTAAAAGACTGAAACATAAGCATGACAGCCCCAGAGAAACAAAATAACTACTTGCCAAGCCAAGCTACTTCCTCTGATATAAAGAAATCTTCCTCCAACTTAAAAACATACGAGTTAGTCGTTCCCTGGAAGTTGATTACACCATTAATTCAACCTGGAAGTCAACTACTTGCTTTTCCAGGCCTATCCTCTACCAATACTCCAGCTAACAGGCTACCGATTATTTCAGAGGCCATTCTCTTTGCCCATAACGAACTCGCCGATACTGGCACGGCTTACTCTCCTTTCACCACTCACCTCTTTGCTCACAAGTCACCTTACTGGAGTCCTGCCTGACTTCTTATGAAAGAGCGTCTCTGCCCATGCTCCTACTCTGCTTCCTTCCTCCTTCATTGAACTTAAAGGTGACACTACACAGTATTTATTCGTCTATTTTCGCCTACGCCCACCACTGTGTGCCCAAACAGTGCCGGACTGGAGGGCTTGCAGGGCCGGGGAATGGGATGGCGTCAGTACATATTTATTAAATACCTGAATCCCATATAGTCTCCAGCCTCTTGTTTTCACACGGGCTGTTCCCTCGCCTTACCAGGCCTTCCTGTCAACACTTTCTCACCCTAATCCAAGGCTGGACAGGAACCAGCCAATCGGCCGAGAACCCTTTAGTGCTAATTTTAGTCTAAAGTCCTCCCGGCCACCATCCTCCTTCCCTCCCCGCCCCGCAGCCCTGACCTCCGGCAGGGAACGCCAAGCCAGGACCCTGCGATCGCGCGCACGCACCGCCTCACTGCTGCGTCCGGATGCCTGGGCTTGAGGCCCCCAAATGCTCTTCCGACTCACAAAAGCAGAGAGCGGGCCAAATGGGCCCGGCTTCGGGCACTACACAGCGATTTCCACCATGGCAACTACAACACTCCCTCCCAAGTCTGCATCGCTGCCGGAAATATTTATACCTTTGAATTTCGGCGCGAGCAAAGGACCCCACCTCCACTACCTAGTTCACTGACTGGTGTCTAGGAGATGCCTGACTCGGGGGTTCCATTTTTCTCTCCCATCGAACAATCAAAGTAACAGGAAGATAGGAAACAGGGTCGCAACAATGCTAGCTCCTGGGATGCGAAGGCTCGGCCCTGCGGACTGGAGGAGCAGATAGCAAACGTTGAGGTCGGCGTCCGGCACACCCGGGGCAGCCCTCACTTCAGCCTCGGGGCCTCGCGCCTCATTGGTTCCGCCAGCCTCGGGCGCCGTCTGGCTGCAGGCCGTGTACTGGAGATCCCTTCTTCTCGCGGGTTTGGCGGACTCCGAGATGCAGTTCGTTGTCCTTTTAGAGTGACGGGGGCAGGGAGACGAGAAGCCTCCGAATGTGCCCGGTTGGCTCGGATTTCTAAAAAAAGTGGAAGTTGTACCTTGTTGGGGCTGAGGAGGCGCGAGCCATCCGGTGGCTGCTGGTTGCGTTCTGGCTCCGCCCCTCGCCGACTTCGAATCCTGGCGGCTTCTGCATCTCAAGTTTCCGGTCCAGACCGGACGACTCTCCTGGATACTTGGAGCTCGTAGAAGTTGTGTGGGCGGGTGTCGGGTGTCGTCTCCTTACCTGGAAAGTTGTTTGATCGTGAGCAATAGCAGAATCAAGATTTCAGAGAATTTTGGGGGGAACTGTCGTCAGTACAGCTAAAAAGTCAGCCTGGGTCCCGAGGGCTTTTAAACACCCTCGTAGCTACTCTTTGTAATCCTTGATACTGTTCTCATTTTACGCACGAATAGAGTCACAAAAGTTAAGCAACTTCGAGTGGTAAGTGGAGAAGCTGGGGTTTGTGCCAATCTACCAGAGCGCGTACTCTTTAAATATTTTATAATGCCCCTTCTCATTCCACAGAATCCAGTACTAGTAACAGATCCTGTTACTATTCTTTCCTTAGAAAACAAAAGTCTGGCCCATTTACTCAGAGTCGAGCACACTGTACCAATAAGTTAGGAAGAGCTTATTTTGAGAGTGCACTGTAGTGCCATATGTTAAGATATAGAAAGAAGGTGCTGCCGGTGTATGTTAGGCCATATCAAGAACGGTCCTATATTTTGAAATTCTCTACCTAAGAATGTAGAATAAATTTTGTGGGGGATGGAGGGTTGTTTAAGAAAATTGGTTTATTTACTCATATCCCACTTCCTCCCGTAATGTCAATCATTACAGGCCTAAATAACATTAATTCGGTTAAGTAGTTTTTTGTAGACCTTGATTCCTGCATCCCCTCCACTCCATAGCTGTTCACTTGTACTGAATCTATTTAATGTTAATACATGTCTTTTCGGTAATGACCATTCCATCACTGAATAAGGTTTAATTTACCAACAAACTCTAACATGAATTTTATTGTGAGATGATCCTTTGGGGTGAAAATATAAACGTTACGACAGATATCAGCTTTTGCACTTACTTAATAGATTGATAACTAGCTGATATATTTAAGATAAATGGATGAAAACATACAGGCAAATGCACTTTTGCCAGATAAAGACTTCTGGGTAGTAGACGAATATACACATCTAACTATTCCCATTGAAAGTATTTATTAAAGTGAAAATTGCTTATAAAAGGAGATCTCTGTATCAATTTTAGTGCATGCCAGAAACACTAGGAACTGCTAGTGGAATCACTAATGGCTGAATTATAAGTCGGCCTCCTCAGATCGCAGGGAAGTACAGAAGACCAAGGCACAAAGGCACTGATACTCCCCAAATCTGGAGAGGTAAGGACTGGAAGTAAAGGTAGACTGGAGGGTAGATGTAGTGTAAATGGAGCACTGTTCTTGTTTTATCAGTATGGATCAAAGCTTTTGAAAGCTTCCACCCTGGCAGGCCTTATGTGCAAGGCAGCAGCACCTGCAAGGTCATTGTCAAAGTCCTAAAGTGGGACCCAGGAAAAGGATTTGGTCTTCTACCAGGGCATGGGGGAGGACCTCGTTTCCCAGGTGCATTTTCCAAATGCTGGAGTCCCAAAGTAACCCTTAAAGGACCTGGGTGAATCCTCTCTTTCCTGGAACTTAGAAGAAACAGTGAAAGGACTTCACTGTAGAAATAAGGATAGATTGATTCAGTTTGTTGAGATTAATTTTGGCTTCAAGGGAATACACAGATAATGACAGGAAGTTCATACTGTAAAACTATTGAGTAGCAGCACATTTTGAAGACACCAAGTACAACCTGTCTGACAGACTGAGAAAGATGCAGCTGAGCACAATCTAGAATGAGGGCTAGAAGGAGGTGATACACATTCAGCTCCCAGATCTGGTTGGACCATTTATTTTCACTGCAGTGACAATGTTGTTTTCAATACCATATGTTCCATTGGTTCTTTGTGAAATCCACCTGTTCTTTCATTATTTCTATTATGTTGCATCTTTAATCAAGGTAAATATCTTTATTTCATCTTCTATTTCAGGTACTTTTATTCGCAGTTTTTAGTTTCACTTCTAAATATTTGCTGACTCGTACTCGGTGATTTATTTCCTCCTGTGGTGCTGTTTTGGGATGGGGTGGTTTTGTCTATGGGAGTCTCTTATGCCCCAAGTTGTAAAAGAGTCCCTTCAGAGCAGCTATGCATTCATTTCTGTCAGAGTTCTTTGGTTCTTAAAGATCTGGGAGTATTGGTAAATGATTATTTTTGTTGATGGTTCCTGAATTATGCAGATATTGTTAACATATCAGTTACAAGCCTAAGAATTTCCTGTTTATTTTCTGTTATTGAGCTTGGTATGTAGTTTACATAACAATAATTGTATGTTACTCAGAATATCTATGAGTTTTTAAAAGGGGGTTCAGTCAACCATGTCGGAGGAGGTCTTCTCATTTACTTTTTATGAAAAACACCTGTTGTCTTTGTTTTACTCCTGGCAAGCCTATCTTTCAGATTCTGACAGTCCACATTCAAGGTAGCTTCTGAAAAGAAATCTGGTACCAGCTCTTAAGAATATATTTTTACCCACTAAATAAAAACCAGTGTTTTCTCACCTACCTCATATCTGTTCTCTCAAGTTTTTCCAGCTCTCCTTGGCTTTTATCAGTACCTTGCTGGTTTGTAGCCAAAGCTGTTCATCTCATCCGTCTTCTACTTTGGCACATCCTTCCTTTTTGGGGTTGTTACCAGCTTCTGTTTCTCGAATGTTTTTCTCATTTCATCACTCTCCCTGTCATCGTGGTCCCTTATTACCTTTTATTTCAAATCCATACCAACTCAGTTTTTACTAAACTCCAAAAGGCTCTTCATCAAATCGTTTTTCACAGGATTTCCCTCCTCCGTAGTTAATGTTTCCTTTACCTGTTACATCATTCTGCAGTCCTCTACAATCACAGTCTTCAAATTCTGACTTAAATTCCGACTCAAACAATACTTATTAGCCACCGTCAATACCCTCTCTAAAGATCGAGTCTACAAAATAATTTGTTTTTATAGCAGAAATATATCTCTTTGCTCTGTATAAACCCTTTGTGAAAACTGCCTACAGAATTAATTCTAACTGCATTAAGGTGGCATGCCTGGCCTTTCACTACTTATTCTCAATCTGCTTTTCCAGACTCATCTCCTGCTGTTTTGTTTACCATGGTTAACCAAGCAACTAGCAATGACCAAAAAAAATGTCTTAGCTAACTTTGTTAATTCATAGATGAATGAGTGAAGGAATTCAATAGGCATTTATAGAATGCCTACCTTATACTAAGGATTATGTTAGGTCCTGGAATACAAAGATAAATAAGATATGGGCCTGTCCCCAATGAGTCTGCAGTTGAGTAGAGATGACACATATAAAGACATAGCCAGAGGAAGAGTGAAAGCTATTATAAATAGAGAAGATTGCACAGGCGAGGGCATAGAACATAAACACAATATATGAGGCAAGGAGTAGCAAGATTTAGTGTAGGAGATGCTCAGAAGCCAGACTACAGAGCAATTTATGTGCTATTTTAAAGAACTTTTTGTCATTGCTGAAATATTGGTGTTCTCTTCCCCATCCCTGTGTCTGCATGTGCTGAACTTGAAATGATCATCCCCTCTCTTTCTCTCCCCGCCATGTGTATTTCTATTTCAAATGCTGCATATGATCTTTTCTGGAAGAATTATTTGCAACCTCTTATATAATTCCTTAATCCTTCATCAGATTTTCTTTCTGACCTCTATTCCTTTGTGACATACCTCAGTACCTAGCACATAGTATACAGTAAATATTCGTTGAGTATGAATAAGTTTAGGGGGTTCATTTGCTACTCTCTGATTAAGGTAAAGGCAAAGAATAGATTAAAAAAGACTTGAAAATGTTGAATATTGAACTATACCATAAACTTCAATATTATAAGGTTCTGTAAGTTAATGTTAGTGATTATTTTCATTGATCTAACACTGATTTTTTCTTCAACCATCTAGCAACATGTTCTGTTTGTGTAATACCGTCAGCAGCCACTGTCACACTCATAAGGCTGAGGACTGCCATGGAATACATGGTCCAGCTTTTGACTAAGGGCTCTCTGCACCATATACTTCTTCTGTCCTGATTTTTTGACCTGTAAAATAAAAACAAGCTCCTACTATGTTATGGAACAGCTGCAGTTTCAGGTTGAAAGAACATAATTCTATCACCACTTCTTAATTGCTTCCCAGGTATAATTACCACCCCACCTTGGTGCTCCTTACTCACACAGACTCTTGTTTACTTAATTCATCTACATGCTTATCTTTGCCCACTGTGAGCACCTTGATGTCAATGGTCTTTCCTTATTAGTGTTCACAGCCTAGCATCCAGCCCAGTTCATGACATAGCTATGTGCTCCATAAATGTTTATTGAATGATGAACAACTACATGAACAGATAAAGATTATAAAAGTGGTCATTCTTTCTGAACCAGAGAACACTCAGTTTCTGCTTTTCAGATTTTTCAAGTAAACATTGGTTATTTTTACCCTCATTTAAATTCCTAGGTAATTACATGCACAGTCCATCAAACATTAGCATGCATAGAAACTCAGGAATTATCACTCCTTCTCCTCATGTTCCCATTCAGCCTTATCTCCCAACATTAACTTCCATAGCCTTCAGTTCATCCCCTTTCAGTCTTCACTCCCCATACTCCATTCTCCCCAAGTGCCACTCCCACCCATAAAGCTGGGGTCTTGCCCTTTGGTTCCCAGGACACTGTAGTAATCATCAATACATTTCTAAGAGTTCGAGGGGGTGTTCCTTCAAAACACCAGCTTTTGCGAGACATTCACAGTAGAGGTCAGGTGGGGCTTCAGCAATCCAAATTTGATTCTCTTTAGGTTAGTGGGTAATAGAGACCATGTCGTCTCCAAGTCTTTCCTGTCATTTGCAGGTCCTTGTTCCCAATCCACTACAGGTAAGTACTTGGGGAAAAAACAACAAAACAAAACCAGTGCTCATATACCTATCTAAGGACAAGCAATAATGTATAGGCGTAGAATGATCTAGATCCACAATGGTAAAGAAGCATTTTTTAAAATGGAGACAGCTGTACTTGAACAATAAAAATGAGAAAAAAAAGAAACAGACTCTGCCTACATTAATATCAATGTTACAATATTAAGCAAAGCCATTTATTCCCTTGGTGCTACATGTCTAATAGCTTTCTACTCCAGCAGGGTACTGTTCTACATTTGTACACATTCGAGTATCCATTCAGATAACTTTACAAAAACAAAGGCTTTTTGTGCCTAAAGTTTATTCAGTGCTTCACAATTTAGAAAAAAGATCAGTGCTTCCAACTTTTAAACAAGTTGTCCTCATCACTGCTCTTCAAGGATTCAAAATAATCTTTTATTTTAGAGTTAGCTTGAGCCATTTTATTTATTAACTTTATTACTTAAAATGTTGATACATACTCATACTGTGCTGAATTCCACTTTCCCTAAATTACTTCATGTAATTCAACAGTTCTGTTAGTATCTCAACTTGATAGATGGAGAAGCAGAATCATAGAACTTGACTTTGATCGTAGAGCTGCGCTAGGACTGAAGTCCATCCATTTATTCAGCAAATGCTTGAGTGCTTACAATGTCAGTGGACAGCACAGCAAAAGTTTCTACTTTATGGAACTTATAGTGGGCATCAATTCTTATTGATTATAAGGCATAACTTTTTACTGTAATCTTATACTGCCTTAGGAGTAGCTATCATTTTTAATCACTTAAGTAAATTGTCCTTTCCATGTCACTGATACCCCAGCTGACCTATATTTTTACCAGATGCTTGGATGTTTTCAGTCAAGCTTGGATTCACATTAAGTATGCAGGTTTACATGAACATACTAAAAACTGACCCACTTTAAACACTACTCAGAGAGAGTGAATTCTTAGTGGAGAAGCAATGTCCCGCTAGTACTAAATGCTATACCAGGCTAAAATGTAGATTTGTAAATATTTATAAAAAGTAGATGGGATATAGCCTAGGTAGAAGTGCTGAGCCAAGGGAACAGGAGGAAATTTATTAGCGCTGCTTGGTGGCATCTTTTTAACACAAAGAAATGTTGCCAGCAATTCTGCTTGTATAACTAATTGGGAGTAATTCTTATTTTGTATATTTTTATTAGCTAATGAGATCTAGGAGTGTAATAACCTGGTGAGAATTTCTCTGCAAATGGCAGTCAAATTAGTCTTATTCATGAAACTCATAAATAAACTATAATTCAGCATTTTATGTCTAGGGAAAAGTAAAACGGGTCATGCTGTTTAAGAGGATAAGGGAATTTAACAACACGGGGATTTATAGCAGGTTTATGATGACGATACATTGTAACTAGAAGCTTAATTGTGATTTAAATTACAGGTCAAGCTGTGCAATGTATTTCTTTTTAGGGGAAAATCTTTGAGGAGACAGAGCATGCTCATTTAAAGAAACAGCAAATGAAAAAACAGATTGCATTTTCATTTTTTCTTTTAAAATATGAAGCTCCTTTAAGTCAAATTGCCTCTGAGCTCCTGATGATGGCTGTTGTCGAATTTCTTTGTTTCATTTCTCTGAGTTGTTCTCACCCTCTGTTCCAGAGCAGTTATTTCACTTGACAGTAACAAAAAGATGTAAGCAGCATATCTGCCAGCAAACTAATATGGAAACTGGAGATAAGGTATTTTCGACCTTTCCAGAATTATGACATCTTGGCTGACTCACATAGTATCAGCAAGTTCTGCAACCGAAAGAGCCCTTGAAGAATTACAGCTGCTCATTTTCCAATTGGGAAATTAAAGATTCTAGTGATTTCCCTAAATTTACTCTATATCTCAAGTAAATTAAGGAAGGTCTAATAAGGTAGTAACATATATATATGAATAATTTTAATAAAGAGTATAAAAAAGTGCTTCCCTATAAAATAAAAATTAAAATAATTAGATAATCAGAGCTTGCTTCTGAGGGAGGACTTATACTTGGAAAAGAACAGTTGGACTTGACAGCCCAGGCTCTTACTCTCTGACACTTCCCTCTCCCTCGGTGAAATCCCTCCATAAGTAACACCGTGACCATCCTGCAGGTTTCAGCTGTGGATGGGGATGGTGTCGGGATGGGAATGAGAACAGAAGGCTTGCGAGGCAATTGAAACGATCTCTCCCTTTAAGGCTCTGAAAGAAGGTCAAGTCAAGAATGGAACATTTAAATGACCCTTTACTAAAGCTTTAATAACAATAATGGGAGGACAATCCATAGAATATGGTAAAAAGGAGAATTTGATTTGCAAGACACTGTTGCAACAAGGTACGCTGGGACTCACAGGCTTAGTGTCATCTGTGTGGGACTCCAGAGAAACAAATGGCACTGGTGTCCTATTTGAATCCCTCCTCTTATGCCTCCCACACCTGCCATCTTCCTTCTTAGTTTCTCTGCCACACATTTGAGGAGCAACCACATAGTCATTCACTTAGCAGACCTTTTGCTCACACAAGGCAAACTTATAAGAGGACTGGTGCAAAAGTGCCAAGAAAGTCCACAAGAAGAAAAAATACGTGTCTGGCATCACCATGAAGAGGTACTTTCTGGGAGGATTAGTATTCCTTAAGGATAAATATGCTTCTGAAAGTTGGAGATAGGGAAACGGTCCAAGTGCACAGATCACTGTGGACAAACACTAACAGGTAATGCTTTCTATAGCAGATAACCCAGTACAGACTTCCAGTGATTTCATTAGAAATGTATACTACTCTTGCGTGGAAAGTGTATTGTACTACACAGAATACCCCCTCGGGACCAAGCCACAGGATCCTCCAGTTGCCAAGAGTGTTGACTCTGGTGGCTCACTTCCCAGCCATCGCCCTCCAGTGACGGAAGCTGCCTAGTTGAAAGTTCCACCTCTCCTGTGTTCACCCATATCCAGTGACTGACTGGCTGATGCAGGGACATCAACACCTCTTTTCTTTAACCAAGACAACTCTAAAGGGCCATCTAAAACAGCCGCCATAACGTCAGCTGAAGCCTTGTTACCGCATCACACTGTGGCTTCTTCCTGTGGCCAATTCTGTTTTCTGCACTAGGTCACAGGTATTCTGCATAGCATCCCACATAAACCTGCATACCAATCTGTCTCATCTCAGCCTATTCTCTGGGGAACCAACCCTAGACAACTCCAGATATAATTTTAGGTGCAATAGGCAATTTTAACACAAAGAAACTTTGGAGAGCTGAAAGAGTACATATGATTCAGTCATTAGAAGTGCTGACTTGTGGTCTCTAGGGGAACCAAGTAAGTAACTCAAGTTAAATGCTGAATTACTGAACTAATTTATATTCCAATGACTAAAAACTGGAAAGGAGAAAATCTTTATTTTGTTCTCAAGTTTTGCCAGATTCGTCAGTTCTGACCACTAAGTTTTAGGGACTCAATCAAAGGTTCTGTCAGGAAGCAATGCTGTGTGTGTGTGTGGTGGTGGGGGGGGGGGACATATATAAAGGGCTTAAAAATAAACAACAGTTTATTTCTTGTTCATGCTACTTATCCATTACAACTGAGCTGGGCAAGGAGGTATTTTGGCTCATCATCATCATAGTCACTTAGGAAACCAGTCTACTGGAGCAGCCAATACCTAGAACCTTGTAGATCCTAGCAGAGAGAACAAGAGCTCTGGAAGGGTCTAGAACCAGAATGTAAACACTCCATTCAAAATGACACACATCACTTACAATTCACAACAACTTTTTGCTACAAGGGCTCAGGAAGTGCCACCCCCAAATGTGCCTGGGAATGCACAGTGGTACAGGGAGGATTGGACCACTTGGCAGGCTATACTGATGAAGACTTGAGGGAAACTCAGACTACAGAAAATTAAAAAGAAAAGAAAAACCAGGTTAAATATGTAGTCAAATTCTCAATTTTCAATTAAATAAAAAGAAGTTTAGTAGTAAATAATCATTAGTCTTTTATCTTTCAAATCATGTTTGTATTATTTAGACTTTATATCCCTTTTATAAACATGTATTTGTTACATTCTATTTACAAAGTCCTGTGGTGGTTGCTCTTGGGGCACAACTATGAAAACATCTTGATTTTTTTTTCTT
The DNA here is from genome assembly GCA_004024845.1 of Tonatia bakeri. Classification (NCBI taxonomy): domain Eukaryota; kingdom Metazoa; phylum Chordata; class Mammalia; order Chiroptera; family Phyllostomidae; genus Tonatia; species Tonatia bakeri. Next base: position 13,952 of record PVIA01009000.1, read on the forward strand.
TAAAGACACATATCTAGTTGGAAATCCATGCATTCAAAGTATATAAGGGGGAGAACAAAAAGAGGATATAGCAATGTTTTAGTGAGTGTAAGGAGGGAATTGTCAAGTGCCAAGTTTCCATGTTTGAAGCCGGTGCAAACAAAACTGTGCTGCAAGAATGCGTGAAAATACCCTTGTGATCTGAGCTGTACAGAGGAGCTAGATAAGCAAAAGTGAATGGTACTACGTATAAATCTACTTCTTCATTTCCATTTCCCCTTCCCATTCCAGATCCTTCTATTTCTACCTAAAATATTTCCCATAGATGGTTCCACAAGTCTTTATGTGGTTAGGATAAATTGTGAATTGAAAGCTTATATCATTACACCTTGAAGTCAGGAGCCATGCTTTTTTGTATTCCATACACTATCCTTCAAGTTAATGATGATTTATGATGATAATTATAATAAATTGCACCTCTAATGCCTCCTAGAGCTTACAAAGCAAGTTTACATATACTACTAAAGTTATTTCCACAATATGCTCATAAGATAGGTTCAGGAGTATTAATAAAATTATTTCCATATCATAGAGAAATGGAGGTTTAAAAATAATTTAACTATATCTGCTTATTTATAACTGTGAACAAACCACTCTAAAACAGTGGCTTAAAATAATAGCGCTCATTTATTTTGCTCACCTGAGGGTTAACCAGGCTCAGCTTGCCATTTGTCATGCAGTTGCAATCAAATGATGGCTGAGGCTGAGGTCACTTGAAGGCTCCACTGGTGTGTGTGATGCCTCCTGGGCTGGGAAGGCTTAAACATCTGGTAGGAGGACAGTTGGAGCTCTTCAAGCATAGCTCTCTGTGTGGTCTACCCACATGGTCTCTGCACATTGGATGTGCCACCCCCATCCCCAAGGGTTGTGAACTTGGGAAACTTGGTTCTCTGCAGCAGAAGCAATCCCTAAAGGTGGTGAGAGTGGAAGACTGCCAAAAGGACTCCCAGTAGCTTGAGGTAACAAATTCTTCATGAAAGAACAATTATCTTACTTTGGCTTTGAATCCAGTACTTTCCCATTATACATCCCTGTCTCCACTAATATAACATCACTATTCTGTAGATGTTAATAAATGTTTGTTGTAAATTATACAGTGAAAATGAATCATCACATTGGGACCATTTGTAAAAAAATTACATAGCACTTTTGCATATATATCTATTACCAAAGCATGACACACCTTACACATTTGTATGTATCAATGAGATCACATCAACATTTGTGCTCAGATCTTGCTCATTTCAAGCTCCCACATGCTGCCCAAACAGTTCTACCTTCTTTCCTTCCAAAGTAACCATCCTTAGGTGGACTGTGAATCAGTCCAGCCCTTAGTTGTGCTGCAGACTGCACTACTGATGCTCCAGTCCTTAATTCCTGCCTGTTGCAGAGGAGACTTCTTGTCGTATTCCAACCTGTTCACCAAGCCCCATGCTCCCATATTCAACTGCTTAGTCAATATTTTTGTTAATATCAAGATAGCATCTCAAAATTTACTTGTCCAAAACCAAACACTTGATTTTGCCCACCAAAACCCCTACACTTCTACATTTCAGTAAATGAGTCAACCATTCTCTAAAACCTAGAATCCATCCTCGATTCCTTTCTTTCACATGCTGGGTGTGAATACCTGAAATTACCCTACTTATTTACTCATCTACTTATTTATTTTCTGTCTCCACTTCCTAAAATGTTAGCTCTGTGCGAACATAAAATGTATTTGTTTTATTCCCTGAGTATGTATCTAGCACTGACAAAAACTTAAGGCTATGGCTTAGAGAAGGCACTAAACATATATGATAAATGAATTTGTGAAGAAGTTCGTTCCTTTTAACTAATTTAGGATTCCATAGCCACTGGCTTCAACAATTCTAAAGAGATGTTTCTCCAGGAAGGCACATCTCCGCTTCAAGCAGAGATAGCTCTCACTGTCCTTAGAATCAGTCCATTTTTACCACGGCTGTTTATTAAACCAGTCACTCTCAAGAGTCGCTGATGTCATAGCCAGGGTTGCTAGTCTGACGGGGATTTCCTAGCTGTTGGTCTCCAAAACTGTTTTTCCCTTACTGTAATGGCCCCATGTCCAGTGACCTAGGGCTGCTGCCAATATGCAAATATCTCTGCACTTGTGAAGTATATTATGTTCATTTGTAAAAAGAAGTATTCCAAAGCAGTTATTTTAGGTTCCAAATCATTACCAAGTCTAAAGAAATAGACCTTTCAATTGACACACAACTTCTTTTATTCTCCCTGCACCTACACACAATCGTAGTTGGGACAGGACTATAGGAATAAAAGTGAAACACTGAAAGTGGCCAGTTTCTTTTCATACTAATTCCTCCACTCTTTAAGAAAATTCTCTTGCAGAGTCCTTATTGTCCCTTACTATAGTCTGGCTCCAGTTTATCAGAGTCCAGCCTTCTTCCTTTTCTGTTTCCCTTCCCTACCCATCATTAACAAATATCCACAGAGCACATATTCTGCTAAGTACTGAGGAAACAAAGGTGAATTAGACAGTCTGCAATCCCAAGGTACAGACATATACCTGGAGAGGTGCAAAAAATTGTTTCAGGTTTTCAGGTTTATGACAAATGTATGTTCAAGTTACAATGAGTCACAAAGCTGGGAGAAGTCATTTGTGAGTGATTAATGAACTCTTAAGAGAAGAAAAAAGTTTTGTCTGGAGATACAATTAGGTTCTTTTCGGGGGGTGATAATGGAGTTTTTGAGGTGAAAAGAAACAAAGAAATACAGGCAGTTGGAGCGGCATAGGTAAAACCATGAAGGAGGGCCTGCCTTGGACATACCACAATGTGTCAAATCAGTCTAAGTCATACACCCAAAGGTTTGACTTTGTCTTCAATTAAAAAATGTATTATGGGCTCATATCTAAACAATTCATGTTGGAGAGAAGGTATATCTTCATTTCTCTTTTAAAGATTTCTAATTATAAATGTATTCTAATTCATAATGAGAACTCAGAAAATATAGAAAAGTATAAACCATTCTGGCATATTCTCTCCTAATTAAATATATGCTTATTTTTTATGTGTGTGTTCCTAATATTAACACACAAATTAAAATATATAGCTAAAGTGGTATATTATAAACCTTGTTACTTTTTTAAATCTATAATGCAAATATGAATCTAATTGCTCAAGACCAAGCAAGATGGGGTTGGGTCTGTGATCTAAATGCTTCTACTGAACTGACTGTTTCAGGACATAATTACTTATTGTGAGTGAGCCAGCAGGATGCCATTTCCTAAGATAAAATCATGGTCAACACAGTTTAGGTTTCTGTCATAGTTCAGGTTGATCCTGCAGATCTTTTTTTAACAAAGGAGAACCAGATGGGTTTTTAAACATGTGCAAATATATATATATGTACAGAGTTAAACATGTACAAATATATATGTATAGAATAGAATATAATAAAATATCAAATATCTTATTATAATGATGCACAGTCTATGTTTTCAGTTCTTTAGATGAATAATAGGTATGCTTTATCAAGCACTAAGAAATGGCAAATACTGTTTACAGTTCTCTCATGTATTACATCCAATCCTCAAAACTATTTCCATGTAAACTGAGTGAAAACTGAGGGTCAGGGAAATTAAGTATTATTACCCAAGGTCACACTTCTAATAAATGCTCAAATTGAAATCAAACCCAAGAGGATTGTAGTAATTAGTATGGCATTAAATATATATCGTAATCTATCTATCCTATTACTGAATAATTAGATTGGAGAAACAGACAATATTTTAATAGTAGTTATCTCAGCCTCATAGGATTTGGCAGCTGAGTTCTACTTTATTCTTTACTATTAGAATTAGAAAAAGTTAATATAATAGTGGCTCTGCCAATTACTAGCAGTTTTAGACTGGGCAAACAACCTCTTTACATTTCACTTTTCACCTTTGACTTACCTGGAAATTGACAGTGTTTGGCCACCATGTTGAGGTTCCCTTCCTGCTCCGAAATTCTGTGACTGTAAGATTGTCAGGGGACAGGATATTGCATGCAGTGGACCTACATAGTCCTGAGACTAAAGTTTTTGTTCACATAACATTATTTCTAGAAACACATTATAAAACCCAATGTTGTCTAACAAATACCAATAAAATCTCAGAGGAAAAATCAGTGAAACTAGAGGGAACAACCAGTTAGGGCAAATGCAGAAAGAACATTTCACTAAGAAGCAGAAGGACTGAGTAACATTCCTTGTTTTGCTACTTACTGTGTTGACAAAAATGCTTTCCCTCTCTGATCCCCAATTGCATCTTCTGTAATAAATAAGGCAACTGGGCATTGAAGAGGTTAATGTATTGTTACATCAGGCAAAGCTGATGCTACATGGAAGATCAGAATCAGAATAGGAGGCAAAACAGTTTTATTAACTTCTGAGGAATGGAGGGAGGGCACGTATTGCTGGGCCCTGGACTGTAACACAACACATATCAAAGATGTCTTATTTCAAAGACAAGATGAGCTTCTCAATATATAGGCTTTCTGGGAGAACTTGGGGGTAGAGAGGTAAGGATGCTGAAGTTCTGATTCTCATGCTGCAGAATACCTAGCCATGTCCCGTGAGGTCTGCATGCTCATTTGCAGAGGATTCACATAGATACAATTAGTCTTGAACTAAGTGAACATTCCATCCACATGGGAGCTGAGAGAGTTGCTCGTTGTCACCATTCCTGATTTTTCCTCCCACAAAATAAACCTCTTCCTCGCTGGAAACCATGACAGTGAAACTAATAAGGTTCCTGCCTGCTGTGTAACCATAATCCATGGTCTCGTTGAGGGGAGTCTGGCAATCTGAGTCCAGAGAGAAAAAAAGGAATCACGGTACATTGTAGGTGTCTTTATATGACAACAAGACAGCACGTAATTTATTTTAGGAAGGAAAGTGTGGAGGAAGGAAACTCTCATGCGCAGTGAAAGAACTGTAAATTGGTGGTGTCTCGTCAGGATGCAGGTGTGCGTTCCCTCAAACTCGGCAGCTCCTTTCTAGCAGACGCTCTCCCCCGTGCGCCGAAGGAGAGACGGGCAAGACTTCCTGACAGCACTGCTTGGGGAAGGGAAGAAATGGAAATAATTGAAGTGTCCATCAACTGGGGAATAGATAAATTGTGTGATATAGTCATAAAATGGAATGTTACAAAAATAATACAGCCGGGACACACCAACAGAGCAGCAGATAGAATGTAAGGATGACGCTCACAAATGTAATATTAAATAAAATGCAACAATTCGAAAAGTAATTCCTACGATATACCATTTATATAAAGTTAAAAATTCTGCCGAGTCATAAGGTATATCACTTATATGTAAATACAAATGTAGAAATATTAGAAAACCTAAATATAAATGATGAACATTGAGTTAATGAGAGTAGTTACCTCTGAGGAGAGAGAAGGCAAAGGAAATATGAAAAGTTTAGGGAGAACCCCCAATTATAACTAAAGCAAATATGGAATAATGTGAGAATATGATAAAACCAGGTGCTATGATTTTTATTATATTATTCCATATTTTTCTATGAGTTTTTTGAACTACTTAACACTTTTGAAACTCTAGTTTAAAAAGCTTAATGTTATATCACATGCAAGCTTGGTTATTTTTTTTCTGTATTAAAAATTGCCTTTGGCAAATATAAAAGGTAGAATGCCAGTCAAATGTTAGAAACACTGAACTGCATGTTTCTAGGGTCCTGTAGAAACACATGAACCTGTAACAGGAGATTAATTAGGGAAGTTACAGGTTTCATTACCCTAGAGGATTATGTGGTCTTATGGAGTGAGAGAAATTTTATCCATTTTCATATGACTCAAACCCCAGTTTTGAGCATTACTACCTACATAAACACATGTATATTTAATTTTTCTTGGATATATTGGTATTTTCAGAATATTGTTTAAAAGCTCTTTGATAAGATAAGGTGGCTTCTAAAATTGTAAGTAACCTCAGCACATTTATTTGGCTACTAAACACAAGATATGCTTTATTTCAGCAAGTAAAACTTATGGGAATGCATTCTCACCATGTCTTTCTCAGACACATTGAGGTAGTGAAGTTCTAAGGTAGATTTCTATTATAGTAAAAATCCTTGAAGCATGAGAAGTGTGTAGCCATACTGATTTTCTCCCCAGCATGTGATGGAGAATTTATATACTCCATTTTGCTCCCATAAAAAAAAATCTATTGCCAAAAATAATGGTCTTGAACAAATTATATATTGAAAATGACAAAATACCTCCTTTAAAAATTCCCACTTTTTCTATGACATAAAAATATAAATTGGGAAACAGGAGTTTGAAGAAAAATGGTTTAAGTTGTTACAACTTTTAGCATCCGTTTTTATTTTCTTACATACTTTACATAGCTTGAATTAAATGTAATTTTGAGGCATTATGCATCTATTTATTGCATATTTTTTTAAAAAATTAATTTTTTCAGAAAATCTTTTAAATTATATATTTCTATAATCTGCTCATTTGATATTTTTTGTGGACTTACTATGAGCAGGACCTGGCAGGCCAAGATATATAAGGGGCAAATAATTTAATATGTATTGAGTATACATATTCAAGTATTTGTTAAGTATTTATTTTTTTTAAATGAATGTGAAATTCTTTTTTTTAATTTTTTGTTATTTTTAACTTAATTTTATTTATTTTTTAGAGAGGGAAGGGAGGGAGAAAGAGAGAGAAAGAGAAACATCAATGTGCGGTTGCTGGGGGCCATGGTCTGCAACCCAGGCATGTGCCCTGACTGGGAATTGAACCTGCGATGCTTTGGTCGCAGCCCGCGCTCAATCCACTGAGCTATGCCAGCCAGGGCTTGTTAAGTATTTTTAATCAAATATCTTATTCATAATAAGTCTGAACTGTGATATTCAATTAAGCTCCTCCCTTCAAGAGGTGAAGTCTATTTCCTCTCACCACTTGAATCTGAACTTCCCTCTATTTAGATTTTGGGCAATTTTAGATTTTGGGCAAATCTATTTTGGCCAATCTAAATCTAAATAGATTTAGATTTTTGAATTACTTAACAATTTTGAAATCTATTTAGATTGGCCAAGTCTAAATAGATTGGCTAAATCTATTTAGATTTAGAATGTGGTAGAAGTGACTGTCATTACTGAGCTCAGGCTCTAAGAAACTTCCATTTGTTTTCTCTTGCAGCTCTCACTGCCACATGGAAAAAAGCTTGGGATAGCTTACTGGTGGATGAGAACTTAAGGGGAAAGAGTCTAGTTGTCCAAACAGAATTTTCTAGATCAATTGCCAGCCAACCACCAGATACATGAAAGAGCCCAGGCAAGATCAATAAAGCTGCCTCCCCATACAAGTCTCATTGCAGATGCAGAAGTAAGCCCAGCAAAGACCAGAAGTGATGCGCGATCACCGACCGGCAGTGACCGTGGAACGCTGCGGATGGCGCGTCAACACAGGAGAAATGAACATACACAGAAACAGGCAATTTTCTGTGGAGAAGTAGGGACAGAGAGGCCACCCTCGCTAGGGGAGGGCACGGGTTCTCCGTCCCAGCAGGCCTTTTATTGGGTTCGTTTGTACAAGAATTCAGGTAAAGCTCATTACTCATTGCAGGGAAGTAAGGATCAAATAACGAGGAACTCTGAGGGCCTACTTTGAGTCAGGGTCAAAGAGCTGTAAAACTTTGAGGAGCAAACTTACTTCCTCCTTGGACCCTTCTCATTCAATTGAGAGCATTCTAAACAAAGCAGGTTTCACAGGATTTTACATATTCTTTCTTAAGCCTAATCACCCGGGGAACCTGCCCTTTCTAGTACAGGGCTGCACCACCCTGTCATTGTTTCAGGCTTAGGTGGAGCAAGGGGAACTAAGGCAACCAAGAGATAAGGAGATTTTCTTGCAGACCATGAGCACTCAGGCTTTGTCAAAGCTGAGGGGTGAGAGTCCATCATCCCCTTTTGCCATAGCCCCCAAAGTCCTTCCTTGGGGCCTCCCACGTGATCGTGCCTGTCTTAGGTCGTTCCCCCCTTGGGGAATCTTACCCGTCATTGGCTAACCGACCAAGCATTGGGGTCCAGGAAGGGTGAAGTGAAAGGAGAAGAAGCGGTGCTCCTGCCAGGAAGATAAGCTTTGTCTCCTTGCTGGCTTATGGTTCCAAGGTCATTCCCTCAGCCTTAGCCTAGGCGTGGGTTACAGCTTCTGATACCAGGCAAGGCGGTTCCCAACACAGAAGAGACACTTAGGTTTTAAGGGCATGGATTTAAGGGCAATAAGAAATCCTCATTGTTTTAAGACACTGAGTTTTGGGTTGATTTGCTACACATTCATAGTTAACACTGATCTTTACAACAGTGGCATAACTTAGATTGAAGGGAGCATCGAAACATACTTGTACAACATCAAAGCCCATGTTTTTCCATACACTGACAGTGCAACACAAATAATGAAGTAGAAGTGTACAGATCAAAGTAGCTAGTCCGAACAGGTAGAAGTTATTTTGACTGAAGTCCTTAAGAAAGGGATCATAAGGAAGATATCCTTTAGTTGGGCCCTTAATAGCTGGAGAAGGAAGGCTGCAGTTGAAAATGAGCTGAGGTGCAAAAATGAGAAGGTGAACATCATGTTTGAAGAATGGCAAATGAGGCTGTTACCCAGAAAGAACAGTTACATAACAGAGCACTGGAAGATAAGGCCTTTAAACAAACACTGTTTTTTTTTTTCCATTCAGGTGAAATTTATATGGAAAGAAATATTTATTGATTTAAAAGCAGCAGAAATAGTAATTGGCTGAAAGTTTTGATTAATTGAATTGTAATGTAAATTACAATTCTTGAATGAAAACATACTGATTTAAAGAATATTTACAATAGAAAATTATTCAGAGAAACACACACATATATATATGGGATAAGGTGCATATATATATATATATATATATATATATATATATACCCTTCCAAATGACTCAGTATAAATGCAAGATCCTAGGAGTCAGAGACAACATTGGGTATGAAATTCAGCTGAGCCATTCACTACATGAACACGGAAAAAATACTTCTTGAAGCCCTAGTTTCCTAACTTACAGAATTGAGAAATGGATATCTAGTCCACAGGAAAACTAAATATAAGGTGTGTAGAAACATCTGGCACATAGTGGGCAATTGTGACACAGTAGCTCTTTTTACAAATTTGTTTAATACTTTTAAAAGCTTCAATATATTAAAAAAATTCCCTTAGAATCAAAGTGTCAACAGTGACTTTAATGTGACACAGTCATGAATAAGTTCAGTGGGGCTCTTAAGGGCAGGGAGTTTCCACATTTTACTTACACAATTTCTTAGGTCACACATGCAATATAAGTACCTGTGCTGTTGTGCAATTACAGAGCTTGCTGCTGCCCACCTCCCCACCTCAACTGGTAATCATCTGCAAGATGAAATGCAGAACATCACACATCATCTTCCAACAATTCCACTAATTCCAGGAAATACTGAATTAGTGGTTTGTAATAAGAATAAAGGAAAAAATAAATCCTTATCAAACACAGCTGATGAATGAACCAGCAGATTAGAAAGGGGCTAAAAGAGGGGAAGGATCATCTCCCCTCAAAGGATTATCATTCTCCCTGTGACCTGTCATTGTATTAAGAGTCCTTATATCAGGGAGCTACAACCTAGAAGGGTATAGTGAGTCCACATAGCAGCGATCACATGTAGAATACAATTTAATGTGACTACTTACTAAAGAAGTAACGTCAAGTGATGTATCTTTTTGTAACTATTAAATTAGCATATAGTAAGTTTGTGTTGAAACTAGCGCCTCAATGTGCGCTACTGAGGCTATGAATTGTGGTAATCGTTTGAAAACAAAATAGCAAAAACTTTGATAGTTTTCAAGCTTTTTGACCTGTTGTTCCTATTGTTGAGACTCTGAAAAGAAAAAGTAAATCCATAAGCAAAGTACTCATTGCTAACTTATTTATAATAGCAAAAAATTGAGTACAGCTTAATGTCTGAAAACTAAGAAACAGTTTAGTAAATAACAGAATATCAATTTGCAGAGTATAAATCATCTATTAAAAAGTATTATTGTGAAGAATATCAACATGTAAAGATGCTTATAACATAATGTCAAGTGAAAAAGAACATTACATGCATACTACACTTTCAAGCACATAAATTTTTTTTATCAAGAGAACATAAAAAACAAAAGATTTGTTATTAAGGTGGAATTTATGAGGATTTTCTATTTCTTTCTTTCACTATTGATATAATGCTTCTTGTGCTACAAGTAGAAAACAGAATTAGAAGTTAATAAAATGGAACTAATTACTCTCAGAACTTGGAGGCAATCTACAGGTTGATTTTTTTATAGTTTACCAATATCAGTGTAATTTCCTATTTCCAGAAATGCTTCATCTCCTTTACTCAACAGATTCAATTAAATGTTCTTGAAGCAGTAGACTTATGCCATCCTGAAATAAATACTATGAGAATAATAGCCTTGCATTTATGTCGTCTGCCTTGGGTAGAGTTTAGAATAAATTATAAAACAATTACTCTCTAGTTCCTTAACACTTCAATACACACTGGATCGGGAACAAGAAAAAATAAATCCTGGAAAATGATCCTTTCAATGTCCTTTGGGTTATTTTTTAAAATGAGAACACTTCCTTTTCAATAATAATAGTTGTATAGATTTTAGCTAATTATATCATTCACATTCCACATTAAGTTATACAATTCTTTATAAGAATATAAAACTTCATATTCTATACACATCACAGAAGGAACCATCACAATATTGAGCATTTAAAGTAATCATTTTTATGTGCTGAATGTTGAATTTTAGGAGATTTCAAACTGAATGCTAACACTAATTCTTGAGAGAGATATTACCTGCTTAGAGCTTCTATAATCTTACCTGTAAACTGATGGTAATTTTTCTCTGTCCTCTGTTTTCCAGGAAAAGTTATTACAAACTATAAATTAAGGAAAAGAACTGTAAATTCACTGGAAATGTATAAAACAATAAAACTGCATTCACTATCCATTAGAGAGTTCTTAATAAATATTGAAAACATTCTATTATAAAAATGAAAAATATATAAATTCATACATAATTTCATTACCTATTAATTCTTTTTGTCATTCTATAAATATTTATTGGGGGCCTATAGTCACTGTGAGGGATGCATTGAATGCAACCATAAAACCGGCAAAGATCTTGGTCCACAGTCCAATAGCAAAGGCAGAAAAATGAAGAGGCAATAACAGTGCAGTCTGATACATTTTGTGGTAGAGTACTGTGGCAGTGCTATGGATTGAATGTTCATATGCTCCCAAAATTCATATGATGAATTCCTAATACCTAATATGATGGTGTTGAGAGGCGGGACCTTCAGGAAGTGATTAGGTTTGACCAGGGTCATGGGAGTGGAGCCTGCAGATGGGAGCCAGAACTAAGATAGAAACTGGTACTGAGAAGTGGGGTTCTGCTGATAACAGATACCTAAAAATGTGGAAGTGGCTTTGGAACTAGATAATGGGTAGAAGCTGCAAGAGTTTTAAGGTTCATTCTAGAAAAATCTAATAGTGTTGTAAATTGTTGTAAATCTAATATTGTTGTAGTGTTTTGTTTTTTTTTTAAATCATGTACAGATGCTAGTATAAATATAAAGGGTAAAGCCCATTCCAATGAGGTCTCCAGTGGAGATGAGGAATGTGTTACCGGACAATGGAGGAAAAAAAGTCTCTGTTATAAAGTGGCAAGGAACTTGGCCGAACTGTTTGTGAGTTCTAGTGCTTCCTGAAAGATTTCGAGCTAAGGAGAATCCTAAGCAAAGTGTTAAAGAGGCAGCTTGATTCTTTTTGAATACTTGTAGTAAAATATGACAGAGAGAGGTAAATTGAAGATGGAATTGTTTAGTAAAAACAATCAGAACTTGGAAATTTAGAAATTTCCAACCTGCCTATATTACAAAAAATGAGAGCACCAAGGGTGGGTCTGACCTTCTAATGAGATGAAGTGTGAGTGTGAGCCATGGATCTAATGAGCCATCTCAGCAGAGGCCAGAAATAGAGGTAGGGTTCCAGCAAAGAGACTGCCTGTTTAAACTAAAGACAATTTGAGAATGTGGAATAAAATAAAGGAAAGTTGTAGGACTTCTTAGACTGTACATGGCTGCACTATAGAGCTGTTTGGCTGTGAACTTGGGCTACCCTTCAGGAAAAGAGACGGTGATTCAGAGGTCAGCAGAGATCACCAGCTCAACAGGGCAGAAGGCTTCCAACCAAAGCCATGGAGGTGATGTTGCCACCCCAGCGGGCTTGAAGGGCAGAGCCTTAAACCAAAAAGAGTTATCTTGAGCATTAATGTGTAATGGAGTTTGCCCTGCTAGATTTTGGTCTGACTTGGGATCTGTCACTTCTCTTTTCCTTCCCATTTCTCCTTTTTGTAATGGGAATGTCTATACTATGCCCATCCCATCATTGCTAGTATTTTGAAATATGATTGGTTTCTATGTATAGACCTTGTATCCTATGACCTTGTTAAACTCACTCTTTTCTAAATAGACAAGCATGTCTTCTGTGAATATCATCATTTCAAACCAGTCTATCAGCCTTTTATTACTACTTCTTGTGGTTTTTTTGTGGGGCATGGGGGTTTTCACTAGTCAGTACTTATAGTTCCATGTTGATTAGGGGTCATAAAAGAGGACATTCTTGCCTTCTTTCCCATCTTAGAGAAAAAGCATTCAGCCTCTCACCATTAAGTAGGATGGTAATGGTAGTGTTATTTTTTGATGTTCTTCGCCCTGCTAAGGAAATGACTTTCTATTCCTAATTTTATTGAATGTAGAAGTTTGGCAAATGCTTTTTCTACATCTACTGAGATAATCTTATAGGTTTTTTTATGCAGACTATTAATATGGTCACTTAATTGCACATGATATCATATCTTTTTATATGTACTTCATTTATATATTTTACCTATTGTTAGCTTTGACTTGCAAATGTTTTATGTCTGGTCTAACGAAGAGTCCTCTGATAGCAGCTTGGATACTGGAATTTGTATTTGGGGGGGCAATCAAATCTTTTGGTTTTAATTCCAATTAAAAATATTTTGGGGGTGGCTAGTAAATGTTTTTATTTCTTGTGAGCCTAGTACTACTTTAAAAAGCATACACACACAAATGATATCTAGCTGTTTAGCATTTTAGGGGGCCCTTCAGAATATCTTGACTTCATATGGTTATAAATAGAAGTCAGCTCATCAGTTGAGTCAGAAGTATATCCTTTGCAACATTTAATAAGCAAAAACTGAAAATAAAGATGATATATAATCTACACACAATTGCATAACTAGGAAGTGTCACACATAGGACAAGAATTCAGAGTTATCTGCACGAAAGTCTTGCATGTAATACCATATTTCCACACTTCGTGAGATATGTATGATGGGAAGTACTCATAGAACATAAGGCATTATAAAATTTCTCATTCACAGATATGTGTTTTCACATTCTCTTGTTTGCAGGAAATTAATTGTTGATTTTATTAAGAAACCAGACTATTTCATTGTCAGAACGCCCTATGCTAGCTTTAATGTTTACCTCTGCTTATTCCTTCTTTCTTTTGAACCGACACAGTGAGATTTGCAGAGCAGGAGTTTCTGTTTCTCTGTCAGGGTTCCAGGGCTCTGATATTCTGGTTGTGGTCATGTATGTAGTCTGTCACTCATCAGCAGTTAGAGAATCTAGATTTACTTTCATCAGACTAGTACAGAACTCACAGCTAGTGCTTTCTTAATTGGAATATGTTAAATGCATTAACTTGAAGGCTTGTATGAAAGATTTTTTTTAAATCATTGTCTTCTTTTTTAAAAGATTTTATTTTATTTTTAGACAGAGGTAAAGGCAGGTGGAAGGAGAGGGAGAGAAACATCAGTGTGTGGTTATCTCTTGCATGCTCTCCACTGGAGAGCACTGGGCTTGCAACCCAGGCATGTGCCCTGACTGGGAATTGAACCAGCAAGCCTTTGGTTCAAAGTCCGGTGCTCAATGCATTGAGCTACACCAGCCAAGGCTACGAAAGATTTTTATCCATTTTTTTTTTCTTCTCACACTCATTTTGTGATTCAAACATTTTGAGCATGTTGCATTATTGTGTGCTATTTTTTAAGTAATAAAAATCCACACCTAATTTGACATGATTCCTTTGGCATTTAATAAGAACACATAATATAGTTTAATGAATCTGCAAACTAAATAATGGTTGTAGTGGGTGTGGAAATAGGGATATTTAAATGCATAAGGAAATTTAGCACACATCCCAGTGGCCATGTAAATAGACCTCTGATTCTTGTACAAATTGCAAATACTTTCTCGTGCAGAAGAAACACAGTGAAAAATATAGTCCTGTGTCTATATATGGAGCTCATTATCATACCTCTGAATGCTCACTGCATGTCTATTATCCACTTAAAACCTCCATTAAAACCCCACTCTGTTTCAGCAGCAGCTAAACAAGTCAAAGACTAAGCCTCATTTGTCTCTATTTATCCCCAGAGATTATAGACATCTGTATAGACGAAGTGTATTTTAAGATTATATATCCAGTTATTTTGACAAGGAGCTTTCCAATATGACCCTGTGTCATATAAAATCAGTATTCAAAATCTCATTATCAACATAAATTCTAGGACAGACAGACACAGGAGGAATGTGCATGAAAAAAATGATTGGGGGTAATATACATTTGGTGAATTGTACTGTTACCTTACTATGAGGAACTTAAGACTTTTGGTGTAATAGCTGTTTATTATTATTTACAACCTATCTGTATGAACATCTAATATGTTCGTTGTGTTACATGAAAGTAAAATAATTAACATGATATATTTCTGAGAAACAGAAATTGAGTTCTAGATTAGGGCCAAGTAAAGAAATCATAATACAGAGGCTGTTGCCATTCAAAGATCAAGCGCTTTGAAACTTGTATTTTTAAAAGGCTGTGATATTCTCTTCCCTTTGCATTTGGTTCCATCTAGCCATTCTCTGGATACTGTTGACTACAGTTTTACAATTGCTATGCTGCCATTAAATGGGCAGATGATAGCAGTCTATGCAAACAAACCAGAATGTGGTACATAATGCTTAAAATGAATACAAAATAAGTGAGTAGTCATATGGAAATCAAATAATTATTTGCATGCATCACGCTTGGGCCTTGGATGTGTGCCATGAGATGAACTGCGGTGTCTGTTTAGACGGGCTTAGATCCATGTATATGCATGTGCGTACCACGTCTAAATGTGAAAGATGTATTACTATCTCGATCCATTCCTCCATATTTTAATGCAAATATAATTATTGGGAATTCAATACATGCCTTTCAGCAATATAAAAACCTCTTTCATAATGAGTGTTGGAAAAACATTCCTAAAAATAAAAAGATGTATGTCACTGATTAACCATTGTATATCGGCGTTTATTTCACTTTTTATTTATTTGCTTTTAAGCTAGAGGGAAGCTACTGTTTTGGTATTTCTTGATTTCTGGATGCAACAAATGTTGTTTTTTTACTCACCATGGTCCTTGTCCACTCTCCTTTTTCACTCTTTATTTAAAGGAGCCTGATTTTATTCGGTAGGTAGCATGCAATATTCATAAAATTATGCATGAGTAGTTTAAGCTAAACATTTCCTTATGTTAGTGGAATGAGTGTGCATATCATCCACATTCTTGCCAATAAGATGCCTGAAGGGTAGGGTTCCTATAAGGAAATCTGCTCCCTGATCAAAGAGAAAGGACAATGTGGCTCTTGCCTGACTCCAAAGTGTTCGGCAGGGACCTGATGCTAGAAGCCATGTTGGAGCCATAATATTACCACATCTCTTCTGTGCACTGCTGGAAGATGCTGGAGCTAATTTGGACACAAACACAGCTGATCAGCTCTGGGTAAGCCTGACCCATTTCCACACCTTTAATTTCACTCCACTATACCATTCAGTAATAGTCCTCAGTATGCCTTTCTATTTCCCATCTGTCTTCAGCTTGCAACAATTATCTTTGTAGAATTAAAAGATTATGAACAAAGAAAAGTTAGAATGAATAACTATGCTTAGTAGAAAAACTCATTCTTTGAATCTATATACCAAAAGGTAGTGTTATATACAGTTTCATCACAGAGTTAAGTGCAAAAGTAAAAGCATCATACCAATTACTAGGAGAAACACTGAATATGTGTTTTTGAGTTTCTTCATAGGATCTCATGTTAAGTAGATAAATATAGAGCATTTCTGGCTGAGTAGAGGCAGGATCATAATTAGAGGGAGGAACAGAGCCACACAATATTCATAAGAGGTGCCTCTTAGCCCATGTAATTATTTAGATAAAAAAGATATTTGAATTTGCAGTGTGAAATAAGCAACAGAAACATTAGTGGTCAGGCAATGAGACACTTGGAGAAAGTAATCAAGGGGTTGTAAATTTTTATGTGTTTGTTCCTCCACCATCTAAAGGCAGAGTAATCAAAGAAAATAAAGAAATGGGAATACATGAATTAAAAAAATTTTGCACAGAAAAGGAAATCAAACAAAACAAAAAATCTACTAAATAGGAGAAGATATTTGCCAATAATGTATCTGATAAGGGGTTAATATACAAAATATATAAAGAACTCATACAACTTAACTCTCCCCAAAAGCAAATAATCTGATTAAAAAATGAACAGTGAAACTTAATAGACATTTTTCCAAAGAGGACATATAGATGGCCAAAAGACATATGAAAATATGCTAAATGTTACTAATTATCAGTGAAATGCAAATTAAAACTACAAAGAGATACCATTTTACACCTGTCAGAATGGCTACCATCAATAATTCAACAATCAAGTGTTGTGAGAATGTGGAGAAAAAGGAACCCTCATGCGCTATAAGTGGGATTAGAAATAAGGACAGCCATTATGGAAAACAGTATGGGGCCCCTTAAAAAATTAAAAATAGAACTACCTTATGACCCAGCAATTGCGCTTTGGGTATTTATCCAAATAAATCCATCACTAATTTAAAAAAAGATATATATATCCTTATGTTCATTGAAGCATTATTTATGATAGCTAAGATATGGAAGCAAACTAAGTGTCCATCAATAGACAGTTGAATAAAAAAGATGTGGTACATATACACAATGGGATATTGCTCAGCCACAAAAAGAATAAAATCTTACCATTTGTGATAATGTGAATTGACCTACAGGGTATTATGCTGAGTGAAATGTCAGATAGAGAAAGACAAATGCCATGATTTCACTTATATGTGGGATTTAGAAAACAAACTAAACAAACAAAACAGAGGCAGACTCAATCTATAGATACAGAGAACAAACTGGTATTTGCCAGATGGTAGGAGTGTTGGGGGACTTGGTGCAAAAGGTGTAGGGATTAAGAAGTACCAATTGATGCAGCATAGGGAATAAAGGCAATACTATTGTAATGACTATGTATGGTGCCAGGTGAATACTAGACTTATCAAAGGGATCATTTTGTAAACTATATAAATGTCTAACCACTATGCTGTATACCTGAAACTGACAATATTGAATGTCAACTGTAATTGAAAAATAAAACTGAAATAAAGGCATAGGGTTCAGACTGCTTTACATGGCTATTGTTCCCTTGCTGTTCTGGAGTCCATGAGTGGGATTGATTTAGTCCTGCCTTAAATAATATTCACTTGGTGTTTATACTTTCTTTTCAAACAGTTCTCTAAAACCTGGAATTTCTTGATGTTGAGACTTACCTTTGGGCTTTTGACATTTTATCCTGATAATGTTTTTCACAGCTAGTGAATATACTGCCAGTAAACCTCATTCACTGGGAGGAAACATAATTAGTGACAAGTCTAAATTATTGAATATTAAAAAAACACGTTTTGCTTTCCAGAAAACTAGATGATAGAATATGAAAATCTAGTTTAAGGGAATGTTTTAGGAAAATGTTTTCAATGAATAAATAAAAACAATTGTAATTAGCCTATCATCCCAGGTATTTATATGTAAATGACACTGCTGAAGTATCCGAGCTTGCGTGAAAGTAATCTCTTTTTGAATTAGTTATAAACTTTCAGCATTCTGTTCACAGTGGTTTTCCTCTACTAATTTGCCTAATAAACCACTTCTTCCTCATTAACACAAAAGTAAACTTCAACACAAGAAATTTTCAAAACATGGTAATCTACATGCAGGCATCCTTTGTTTTACGCCCTTCAGTTTCTTGCACTTCGGAGATGTTTTATTTGTTACAAATCAAAGGAGACCCTGTATCAGACAAGTCTGCCAGCACCAGTTTTCCAACAGCATTTGCTCACTGCCTGTGTCTGTGTCATATTTAACATTTTCTTGCAATATTTCAATTTTTTCATAATTACTACATCTATTATGGTGATCTGTATTAGTGACCTTTATTGTTACAATGATAATTGGTTTGGGGTGTCACAAACCCATATGAGATGCAAATAACTAATAAATGTTTTATGTGTTCTGTCTGGTCTACTGAAGGGTAGTCTCCAGTTCTCTCCCTCTCCTTGAGCTTCTCTAGTCCTTGAGACATAACAATATTTAAATTAGGCCAATTAATAAAACTGCAATGGCCTCTCAAGTAACAGGAAGAGTCACATGCCTTTACTTTAAATAAAAACTAGAAATGAATAAGCTTAGTGAGAAAGGCATGTCAAAGGCCAAGATAGGCTCAAAACTAGGCCTCTTAGACCAAAGAGTTAGCTGAGTTGTAATTGCAAAGGAAAAATTCCTGAAGGAAATTAGAAGTGTTCTCCAGTGAACACAAGAATGATAAGGTGAAACAGCCTTACTGCTTATAGGGAGAAAGTTTTAGTGGTCTGAATGGAAGATCAAACTACCCTTAACATTGCCTTTAAGCCAAAGCCTAGCCCAGAACAAGGCCCTGGCACTCTTAAATTCTGAGAAGGCTGAGAGAGGTAAAGAGGCTGCAGAAGACAAGTCTGAAGCTAGCAGAGGTTGGTTCATGAGGTTTAAGGAAAGAATCCATCTCTACAATATAAAAGTGTAAGGCGAAGTAGCAAGTGCTGATAGAGAAGCTTCAGCAAGTTATCCAGCAGACCCAGCTAAGATAACCAATGCAGGTGGCTACACTAAGCAACTGTTTTCAATGCGGATGAAACAGCTTTATCTTGGAAGATGCCATCCAGGCCTTTCAGAGCTAAAGAGAAGTCAATGCCTGGCCCTAGAACGTCCAAGGACAGGCTGACTCTGTCGTTAGGAGCTCATATGTGAGTGGTAACTAGGTTAAAGCCAGTGCTCATGCACTGTTCTGAAAATCCCAGGGCCCTCACTAGTTACGGTGATTCTATTTTGTTCATGTTCTATACATGGAACAACAAAGCCCAAAAGGTAGCACATCTGTTTTCAACATGACTTACTGAATATTGTAAGCCCACTGTTGAGAACTACTTCTCAGCAAAAACAAAAACAAACAAAAAAACCCAAGCAAACAAACAAAAAAATCCCCCCCCAAAACCAACAAAACAAAGCAAAACCTCATTTCAAAATATTACTGCTCATTGACAACGCACCTGGTCACTCAAGGTAACCATGGATACTCACTCCTGTGACAGGTCTGGGCAAAGTAAATTGAAAACCTTCTGGAAAGGATTAAATGCCATTAAGAACATTCACGATTCAGGAGGAGAATGAAATGTCACAATATCAACATTAATAGGAGTTTGGAAGATTCAGACCCTAACGGATGGCTTTGAGGGGTTCGAGGCTTCAGTGGAGGAAGTAATTGCAGATATGGTGGAAACGGCAAGATAACTAGAAATTGAAATGGAGCCTGAAAATGTGACTGAATTGCTTCAGTTTCTTGATAAAACTTTAACAGATGAGGAGTTGCTTCTTATGGATGAGCAAAGAAATTTGTTTCCTGAGTCGGAATCCACTACTAGTGAAAGTTGTTGAAATGACAACAAAGGATTTTAGCATAGTACATAAACTTTTTGATAAAGCAGTGGCAGGGTTTGAGAGGAATGCCTTTGATTTTGAAAGAAGTTCTGTGAATAAAATGCTATCAAACAGCATACATGCCACAGAGAAATCTTTTGTGGAAGGAAGAATCAATCAATGCGGCAAACTTTACTGTTGTCTTATTTTAAGAAACTGCCAGAGCCTCCCCCCCACCTCCAGCCTGCAGGAACTACTGCCTTGATCAGTCAGCAGCCACCAACATCAAGGCATGACCCTCCACCAGCAAAGGATTCACTCACTGAAGGCTCAAATGATGGTTAGCTTTTTTTTTTTTTTTTTAGCAAATGTATTTTTAATTAAGGCATGTACATTGTTTCTTTACACATAATGTTATTGCACACTTAAAGAATACAGTATTGTATAAACATAGCTTTTATATGTACTGGGAAACCAAAAATTTTGTGTGAATTTCTTTTTTTTAAAGATTTTATTTATTTATTTTTAGAGAGAGGGGAAGGAAGGGAGAAAGAGAGGAAGAGGAACATCAATGTGTGGTTGCCTCTTGCTCACCCCCTACTGGGGACCTGGCCCACAACCCAGGCATGTGCCCTGACTGGGAATCGAACCAGTGACCCTTTGGTTTGCAGGCCAGTGCTCAATCCACTGAGCTACACCAGCCAGGGCTTCTGTGAATTTCCTTATTGTGATATTCCCCTATTCCAGTGGTCTGGAACAGAGCCCTTGATGTGTCTGAAGTATGCCTCTAACTGAATTTCATTTTGTCACAGTGAAGCAGGTACAATCTTAATGTCAGAAACAGACATTGGCTCTCACATAAACTCTTATTTTGTCTGCTTGATTATCCAACATCTAGCATAAGTGTCAGTTCTAGCTGGAAAATAGTTTTGCTCAGAAGACTGCCTATGACACAAAAGCAAAGGACAGTGTCTACCTCTAAAGTCTTTGTATCTCACAGGTCCACCCAGAGTCAAAGGACAGTCCTGTGACATGTTACGGCAGAAAAGTGACTCCAAGGGAAAGCAGTTTCCTAGGTGTTGTAGTGGTGTTAAAGGCAGGACTGAGTGATTGGGAGCTGCCAAGTCATCAGCTCTGGTGACAGATGTGCTCAGTTTAAAGAGGTAAATGCAAAACTGTAAGAGAAATAACTTCTCAGCACAAAAGCCTAGAGGCCCTTGAGGATAGATGATGCCAGAAAAATGTGAGATTATTGTGCCTGCCGGAGTGTATTAATACTATAAATATAGATGATTTCCTAAGGAAAAAGATCCTTGAAAATGTACCAAATGTATGTGCAGAATATCAAGCTAAACAGCAAAGGCACGGTGTCAATGGCACATCAATTCCTGCCCTCCTCCTTCGTCACTGTGCTGAAACGTGGCTGGGATGTCTCATAGGTACCTTGGATGCAAGTGGACCCCACACAGAAGTTATTAATCCTTTTTTCTCGCGTCCTCTCTTTTCTGACTCTCCATCTGAAATAAACATCAAGCTAGCCATCCAGTAACTTGAGAGCTGAATAACCAGATTCATGCTGTCATTCAAAAACACTTAAAACAATTCTGAAGTGCTGGGCAGTTCTCAGCACTTAGGATACATTTGTAAACAAAATAGACAAATAGTCCTGCCGTTTTGAAACTTACATACTCTAGTGAAGGTGAGCAATACAGACATGAACAAACATAACAAATAAGTAAATTAAATAGCGTGTTTATAATTGCTATGGAAAATCAGTAGATAAAATGAGGAGGGGGTCAGAATTGTGGTAAGGAAGGGTGGGATAAATGCCTCGCAGTTTTAAATTAGGTGGTCAGGTGGACTGAAACTGAACAAAACTCCTTCCTGCTTCTTCTCTTCACCTCTTGCCAAAGATAGTTGACTTAAATTCTATCCACCCTTCAATGCCCCATTCAAATATAATCTCTGTGATGCCTTCTCTGATTCCGTCAACATCCCTTAAACATTCTCTTCTTTATTCCACACGTGGCTGACTGTGCTGTTGCTCACCCCGTCCTCCCTCTGAGTTAAGCACAGGTCTTGCGCATGTGCAGTCCGACAGTGTCCCACCGCAAGGGTTTAAAGAGCTCTGCTTCTCCCCTTAGAGCTTTCTCTAGTGTCTGCTTAAGGTACAGGAATTCCTGAAGTGCTGGCGTGATTTAACACCCGCCAGAGAGATCATTCTCAAACAAGGAGAGACCTCAGCTTCGCACCCCCTGGTGGAGTAATTTTGAAGTGCACTCCACAAAATCCCTCAGAGGGTCCAATGGGATTATGTATAAATCGCCCATCATATTCATTTTTTCACACACCATTTGCTGGTGTTCTGCCCTTCCCCATCTCCCTCTCTGTACTCTTTCACTTGTGCTTTCTGTACTCACTTTGTCAATAACCTACCCACACCCAAGTCCTCCATGGAAACCTAAATGCAAACACTTCAGCATTTCAATTCTGAACCCCTCATGATCTTCTTGGATATGATATGAAATGATATGATATGATATAATATGATATGATATGATATGATATGATATTATTTATGGGCATTTGCCACTTCTACTAACTTGTGAGTTCCCCAATATATATCCTAAACATTTTATATCCATAAACATTGCTTTTGACGTTTAATATAAAATATTAAGTTATACTTGGTGAGGGCAATCTGAGTTTAGTTAACCAATACCTGGATTCAAATTCTGGCTCCAGCATTTAAACATTGTACTCATGACCACAGTTCTCTGCCTCAGGTTTTCAACTAGTGAACTGGTGATAAAATACCTACCTTGTTGATTGTTCTGAGGATAAAACACAAAAATGTACGCAGGGCCTTGACATATTATCTGGCACATATTAGACAATCAGTATAAGCCTTTTCATGCCTCTTCCTGCCTTTCTCTTGCTAAATTCAATTTTTCAAAACAAAGGAACTGGAAAAGGAATAATAGAATTTCAAGTCTGTTTGAAATATTAGCATGCTAAATCAAAGGCATTTCATTTGAGTCAAAAGTATACCAGAACTTGATACATGTTTTTATATTTGCCTCCTATTCCTTTTAATTCAATAAAGAATTTGCCATGGCATATGGCAAGCTTGCATTTGTCTTTTTATATATGTGTATATATATTTCTAATATGTATATACATATATGTGTAGATGTGTATAGATGTGTGTGTGTGTATATATACACACATCTACACACATTTATTGTATATTAGAAATACACTAACAATAAAATAATTGTATTTCTAATATATATATATTAGACATACACTAACAATAAAATAATCACTTTGGGCAACTAGTTACCTAGGGAAGAGGTAGGCAAAAGATGCATCGCATTATTTTTAGCACATGTTTGCAACAAAAAATGTGTTAATCATTGCTTAGATGTCAATTTTGACCCTAATCTTTATCTTAAAATAGTGATTTGAGGACAGGAACCCAACTAAGTGTGGTGCCTTGAAAATTATAAGAAAATATTACTTAACTCATTAATAACACAGATAGTAAAATACTTTCAGAATTTCAATTTAAGAAATATTTCCTGCATCAGCAAAATCCTGTATCAGGTGCTTAAGGCACACAGCAGACTAAGTGCAGAGAGAAGGTTTAGAATTGTATGTAATACAATAGGATGGGGTCGAATCTGTGTCTTAAGAGAGCTATAAACATGTTGCAATATGGGTTCAAAAGGGAAAAGATAAGAACTATTTTAGGAGACAGAAAACCTTCACGAAGAGGTAAGACCTGAGATGAGTGTGTCCTAAGGATTTTAGCATACAGACATTTGTAGAGGGTACTTCTGAAATGAGCGTCAGCCTACACAAAGATATGGTCATGAGAAAAAAAGATATTTCCGAAAGCAGATTGTAGTGATCCAGTTTGGCTCAAAAGCAAGTTGTATTGACACAGGTTGCAGATGGAGGTGTGGGAGGCACAATACAGCGAAGCATCTTAAAAGTCAGAGAGAGGGATTTGTATTTAGCTTCTATCAGATGGGAATGCTTTCAGCAGAAAGTAACAGAAAATTCTGCCTTAACCTATTAAATAATCAGGACAATTTGTTACCTAACCCAAGCAGAACAGTGTTCTACTTTTACAGGCAGTATAACCCGGGTTTGGTTAATTCAGTTGCTCAATGGTATCACCAGAGAACCCAGTTCATGTTATTTTGTCTCTTCTCAAGCTTGGATATCAGCTTTGTCCTCGGCCAGCCACCTCACGATTCCAAGTTGCCTACAGTAGTTGCAGGCATCAAATGCAGACAAGACATCCACCAAGAGAAGAATAAGAACTGCCTTTACATATGTATGGAAACATTTTTCAGAAATCTTTTTCCCTGAAGCAGACTAACTCTCACCTTTTACAGGATAAAGTTAGTTCACACGCTCCTTCCTAAATGAATTACTGACGAAAGGTATGGAATGTCCATGAGGGCTAAGATGATTCAATTTATATCTCTAACTCATCTCAAGGAGGAATGATTGCCAAGAAAAAAAATAGCTTTTCTTTGAGAAAGAAGGCAGAAATGATTGTTGTGGAGGCACCCCATAGTCCCTGTAAAAGTCAAGGTAACCATATATCCTGGTTTGCCTGGACAGTTGTGGTCCACACCTGCTGTCTCAATGTAATTAATAATAGTGCCCTTTTCCTTCTCAAAACTCTCCCTGCTTGGACATTAATTTATATGGTCATTGCAGCTAAAATAGATAATTTTAGACACTATAGATTTGAGTGCAAGAGCCATGATTTACAGTAATTAGTTAATGTGATAAAAAAAACCCTCAGAGGTAAAGACTAAAAGAGGAGTTAGAAGATGTCTAAAATGGTTCAAACAAGAAAGTCTGAACTAGTGCGGTGACAATGGGAATGGAGAGAAAGAGGCCAGGAGTCCTTGTAGAAATCATAATTTCAAATTTGGCATCTACTGATGTAAGGCCTAACAGTGAAGGAGAAGAATAAAAAGTGAAAGGAGGCTTTAAATATGGAAATTTACATGACTGAGAGGATCAGATTGCTGTATTGGAAACAGTGAAGTCAGAAAGACACATTTTAATGGCTAGAATGATGAGGTCAGTTTTGCCAGGTTGAATTTAGTTCTGTTGGGAAAATTGGGTGGATGTATGAAACAGGTTTATTAGGGGTTTATCAACAGCTTCTGTGATCAATTTAATTAGGTCTATAATCTTTTGGGGAGGCTTTCATGGAGCTGGAATTTATAACCCAGAAATACTAAACAAGAAAACAAAGAATTAGTTCATTGTTTGCTTGATAAGTAACTATGATTCTAAGAGTTGAGGAATCAGTAGTAATTAAAACTAACCAATTCTGTTCTGTCCTTTTGGAGCTTATAGTCTAATCAAGGGGATCCCAATAAACACACAAATGTGTGAGTATGGCGTAGTTTGATAAAGGCTGTAAGACAGACATAAAAATGGTTGGGGTTATCATGCAAGTCTTTTCTGACACAGTAGCATTTGCATAAAGAATGGAACAAATAAAGCCCACAGATATTTAGTTAATAAATATTATATTTTGAGAGGACAGCAGATTCAAGGGCTCTTGTTAGAAGGTTCCTTAGAACTTGCAGGAACGGTAATGAGACCAGTGTGTCGGGAGCCCAGGGAATGGGGAGGGCAGTGGAAGGCAACCACCTGCTATCTGTCTGGCCAATAAAGGTCACAAATGAAAAGGGTCCTACGAATGGTATTTTATAATAACTCATGGGTAGTGAGTAATGCTGCTTCATAAGATGGCGAGTTAATGTTCACAGTTTCTCTCTGAGAAAACAGTATTTGAGAATATACAGCATTTAACCAGAACAAGGGGGAGAGCATTCCAGGGAGGAGAAAGTCCCTGTGGCGGTAATGAGCGTAGTGGTCTGATAAACTGGAAGTGCGCAAGGCAGGGAATGGCTAGAGATGAGGTGGGAGATGGAAACGCAACCACAGGGTTCCCGGTAGGCCATCGTAAGCCACTTATATTTATTGATTGTAAATGAAGCAGAATTACATAGAAGGCTTTTAAGCAGAGGAGTCTCATAGTCTGATCGAGTGTTTATAAAAGATTGCTGGCTATGTGAAGAATGCACCGGGAACTAGGGACGAAATAAGAAAATATAGGGCCTCACTAAAAGAATTGCTGCTGCTGTCCAGGTGGCAGGTGATGGTGACCTGGGACGGGAGGATGGAAGGAAGAAAAAAAGGAAGAGATAAGTTTTCAGGGTACATAAAGTATTTGTTGATAGACTGAATAGAAAAGGTGAACAAAAAAGAGGCTTTTGAAATGATGTTTAGATTTTTGGCTTGAGCACCTGGGTGTGTGGTCACACTACTTACTGAAACAGGAAAGGTACAGAGAAGAACAAATCTTAAAGGGAAAAACATGCATTTCACTATTTATATGTTAAATGGACTTAGATTTATGGAGTTGGAGATAAGAAAAAAGGTTTGAGCTACCTATACACTGTGGAGCTGTTGACACGTATATCATATTTAAAATCATAGAAATGGACGAGATTGCCCAGTGAGAGTGTAGAGAGAAGATAAGGTTATAGACTGGAGGAAAACCGAGTCAGAGCAGAGAGGGGAGAACAGTGAGGATTAGGTGGAATCGTGGATTCCAAGAAAGAAGAGCAGTTTATGAGGGTACGGCACGTGGTTGAAGGTCCGGTGAGAGCAGAAAGCCTGGGGGTCATTGGAAACGTTAACAGGAATAGTTTTAGAGAAATGCTGGGGTAGAAGGGAAACAGCAGTGAACTGAAGAGTGAACAGCTGGGGGAGGTCCAGACAGTGTGTGTTGATAAATCTTGTCAGAGGTGTGGCCATGAAAGGGAGCAGAGAAGTGGGGAACAAGAAAATAGGAGGTAAAGAAAAACTGTGTAAAGATGGTGGTGTGAACAATCTCTGCATGCTGGTGGGAATAACTCAATGTGGAAAGAGAGACTGATGATACAGCCCTCAGGGAGAATATCAGGAAGCAAAGCCCTTGAACAGGTGAGTGGCAAAGGGACGTGTGAAGGAATGACCTCACCTGGATGTGGGGAGGGAGATGCCTTCCCCTTTGCATCTGAAAGATAGAAGACAGGTGTAATGCCTGGATTTGTTCACTTAGTGCTAAGAGGAGGGGCTTCACGCATTATAGCTTCTGTTTAATCTGTGAAGTATAAGGTAAAGTCACCAGAGTAAAATGGTCATGGGTATAATAAAGTAAGTAGCTGAATAAAGAATAGAAAAAACAAGCTTCTTGGAGAGACGTAGCAGGATTTCGGGATGTAAGTGAATAAGTATTAGAGGTTGGTGATCACAGTGTTCATGAATTTAAAGCGACATTAATTACATTGACTTTCCCTGCTGTGTAATTTTCTCAGTAGTTCTTATTATTTATGTTGTGATTAGAAAGTAAAATTATGTCCTATATGTACATATCATAAAAACGAGATCTGTAATGTTTAAATGAGTAAAAGTTTTCAGTCTCTCTTAACCATCGCTTACTGAGCACCTGCTAGGTGTCAGGCACTAAAGAGTCAAAGACAGAAGTCACGGTCCCTGCTGTGAGAAACCCACAGTACAGTAGTGCCACCGGCATTTACAAAATAACTACAAACTACTCACAGCATGTATGAGCATGCTGGCCTCGGCCATGGAAACAGAGGCTTATATTGAGTGTGTGAGGTCTTCTAGCTTAGAGAATTCAGAACAACTCTATGATAAATAAACAAAACAAGGAGCATCGTCTGATACTTCAGTCACAGGAATATATAAGCTTGCATTTCTTATGTTCTGTTCCCTCCTTACATATAAATACAGGGTATATTTCTGTTAAATAATTGTCCAAATGCTTTCATATCCCGTAACTGACATGAGTCAAAATCTCTGAAAGTAAATCACACATGTCCTGAAATTATAAATACCAATTCTATGTTTATATAGGTACACTCTACCTCAATATGTGCTATATACTGTGCTAAGCACTTACATGTCATGTGATTCTAGCATCATACATACAAGAAAAATGTAGATTATTAACATTTTTTCAGATAAGGAAATAAATCCAACAGAAGTAGGTAAATCATTTGGCACCACAGTTTGAAACTGAGAAAATTAAACTAGGGTGTACATCTCATCTGCCTTCCTCAGTCTGTCCTTTAAAGAAATGTCTCCCTAATTTAATATTGATAAATATTTTTAGGAATTGTTTTAAATGTTTAAATATTCTTAGGCCCCTCACCTGCTTCCCACCCACTACCCCCAGCCCCCCCCCCCCCCCCCCCCCCCCCCCCCCCCCCCCCCCCCCCCCCCCCCCCCCCCCCCCCCCCCCCCCCCCCCCCCCCCCCCCCCCCCCCGTTGGCAGGGCATTCTTGCACATCGGAGAATGTTTAGACCTTGGACATTTCTAATTAAAAAATTGCCATTTATCTCCAAATAAATTTCTACTGTGCCATCTTCATTAAAATGAGCTTACACTGTCTTTCTGTAGAATTTCTTCAGGCAGACATCATGTCTTAATGTTCCATTTATCCTCATCTTCTGGTTTAGTTCGTAGCACAGAGTTAGAGCTAGAAACAATGCCTGTTTGAAGTAAAGATTGAATATAGCATTGCAGCGGGAGTTTGAGCGGTCATGGCTCCAGGCTTAGACAGAGCGTGGTGACATCTGGAAGCTCTGAGCCAAAGCCTGGGCCACGCCTGATGGTTCGTGGAGAGGGAAGCTGCGGTCACTACATTGCCTCCAGGATATTCTAATTAATGACAGAGGGCATTAGAAAACTGGCAAGCTTGGTAAGCATGGGGTCTTCTCCGACTATCATTTAAGGTCAGGGTTTTCTGAGTAGAAGTGGCCAAGAAAAGTGAGGCAATGGCTCTGTTGTATTTCCATGGCATGGTGGTTCCACCTCTGTTAGGGCTTTTATGCTATGGTAGTGACAGAAAGACAGAGATACACAGAAAGAGAAAGAACGAGGCTGAAGTCCATATCCTGAATCCACCTGCTGCTTCCTAGGTCTATAACTTTAGTAACTTAGTTCTAGGAATCTTACCTCCCTTACAATGCATTTTCCTTTCAGGGATAATGGGAGACTTAAATGAGAAAATATTAATGTACCTTGTAAAAAAACCTGGAGTACTGGCCATTATGCAGACAATGTTGGATAAATGGTACTCAGTGATGTTGTGATGTTTTAAAAGTTATCAGGAATTATGCCTTGTTTACTCTTACGTCCCTGCTGACAAATCTGAGCCTAACTTAGATTAGTGAGTCAAAAAAGAATAAAAGTGATGATAGTATTTTCCTATTCTTTTGTTTTCATCTTCCAATGACCTTTAGGAAGCTGAAGTTATGCATCAGCAGAGTTTTCCCACCACCTATTGAAATCACTGAGAAAACTCTGCAACAAGTGTGGTTTCACAATTATAAGCCACATTTCTATTTTCAATTATTAATTGCATACATTGAGTTGAATTGACTCTTCTTATTTACTACTTTTCTAGGTGACAGCAAACATAATCATTCTTATTATAAATCAATTTAAAAAGGCAATTTTCCAATTAATACATATACCCTGATGTAAACTGTGTTCCTGTGATAAAATGATTATAATAGATGCTGACAACTTTTGAAAGAAAGGTATTTATTAATGGCAAGGCCTAATTAAAAATCTGATGGGCTAAATGGGCCAAACTGACCAGCACAATTACCCCCACAGGAATGATTTGTTACTGATGAGGAGAAATGACCAGAATGAAAGCTGTAAGATTCATGGTGAGAGTCCTCAGGGTAACATTAATTTTTTTATAACACTTTAAAGGCACACAAAAGGAAATGGCTTCTGCCAGATGGGCTAGGAAAAGCACTGTGGAAAAAAAAAACTGAGCATCTCTTTCCTGCTTACAAATACCTGAATTAAGATAGTACCAGCACGTCTAGTTAATGGAATAAAGTATTAATGGTTGTACAAATTTTAAAATATTTTCTCATTCTTTTTAAATGGACTTTGTCAACAGCCCAAAGTACTTTAAGCAATACATTAAGCCTGGCACTTACTATGCCAGCACATTTTATTCTCTTTGAATTATCATTGCAGGTGAAACAGGAAGAATGTAATGGGTAAATCACTGAATTTTGAGTCACAGAATGACTACGTATGTGCTTTTCTCTGGGCTCAACCACTGAGTGAAGGAGAGTAGGCAAGCCGATCTCTCCAAGGGACTGTGCATTCTTTAGTAATATGAGAATAGGAACACTCACCCTTCTATCAACTAAATTCCATGAGCAGTAAATGAGATAACGAAGGTAAACATTTCTTAAAAACAGCAAAATATATGCACGTAAGCTTTCATTTTGTGGCTTATTTTTCTCTGGAAATGGTCTGAAAATTCTCTCTAATGTTGTCCTGTATCCTATCTAAACTGCTGGTTCATAGATACTAGCTTTTTCTTGCTGTGGTCACATGCAATTTTATGCACAACATTTCACACTGAGTCACTGAGGATGCATCTGATGGTGATCCCTCTCTGCTCTAAGCACCTATAATTGTTGGTTAGTATTTATCATATGCCACCATTTATATGCATATTCCCACGTCCTCCCCATGTGGCTGTGGCATAAACTCTAGAATATGAATACTACTACTACTACTAATAGCTAACACTTATTGTTTACTGTATGCCAGGCACTGGCTGACCAAGCATCATAAATAGATTATCAAATTTAACAAGAAGCATAAAATACATCATATTTTTTTTAGTGGGGTCACATCATACATCTGTTATGTAATGCGAAGTAACATTTCACACCCAGCAGCTCCCACTCTCCCCAAAATGAGAGACTAAAAAGCTATAGAATTACAAATTTATGTAGTAAAACATTTGTCCTACCATGTCATTCGAGGAGCTCATGCCTAGAGTGAGAGGAGGAGGGAGAGGTGAGTATGCTGTGTCCTCAGCTGAAGTCACTTCCCGTACTCCTGTCATATGTGAGCATCGAGCTGTGGAAAGTATAATTATAATGTCTAAGGACAGATATTTTTGTACAACATGGACTTGAATGTAGGCTTTATAACTTATCTGACACTAAACTGAGGAAAGTGTCAATGCTAGAGGAAAAACTGGCTCTACCAGGCTTCTTAAGAGAGGATGTGTTAGTTTCCAATGTAGAAACTTCCAAGAAATTTTTGAGACTTATTGGACTCTATGCAGTTTTTGCCTTATCATGCCAAGTCATCTATGAAATGGGAAGTAAGGGCACCAGATAAAGTGAGAAGGGAAAGGGGCTCTGAAAGTTTCAGCAGAAAGAAAGGGAAATATGTGAAATGGTTAGTGGTGTGGTAGAATGGGAGAGTGAATGATTTAGGGAAATGTTGTAGGTTTGTCCAGCAATGGTAAGAATCTTCTATGAATCTGTGGATTTAAGTTTAAAGTGTGACATACTAGCATGATTGTGCTCCCCCCACCACCACCGATACATTTAGCTGCTCAAGTACAGAGAGGAAAGTAGGTAGGGGATTGTAATTAATAGGAATAGGGGTTTTACCGTGAGAGCTCTTCAGAGGGAGAGAGGATTTACTGCTCGGTCATGGGCTCTAAGCTGGGCAAGAAGGAAGCGAGGACATGGGTTGGGGGAGTGAACAATGAGAAAATGGTAGGGTCAATGTATTGAAAATTCTAATGTGGACAAATAATCTTGGAGTGGTGGTAAAAGAAGAGATAAACTAACAAGTCAAGAAGTGTCTGTCCCAGAGTGGAATGCTAGAAATTAAAAAAAAAAAATTCAGAGCTGCCCATGGGAACGGTGGTTGAAGCGGGGTAGATGATAAGTGTCTACTATCGTGACTGCAGCTTTATTGCTCCAGCCCCTTCATGCAGGGATAAACTTTAATGAGCCACGGGCCAACTTCTCCATCAGCTGTCTTTTTGGGGTCCACAGAAAAGATTTCAAATAAATCACTGAACTTCAAACAAACACTTGTTTTCTAGACCAATTCTGTCTACCATTCTGTTCAAAACCTCTTTGCCCACTGACATGGAAAACAGATTATAAACAAAGTCCGCAGGCTTGATTGAGTCTCTTTGTTATCCCTGGCCAACCCCAAAGGGTAATATTAAGTCAGTATGTATAGGTGTGACCATACCACTTGTCAAAGTAATAAAATAATTGCCTATAAGTTGAAAAGCAACAGCTACTACAAGGCTCCCACATACCCACTCACTTAGCTAATTAAGCCATTCCTATAAGAACTCTCCAAAACCCCTCATTCCCATACTACAGGGAGTGTGAAAATCTAGCCCAGAAAGAGCTTCCTGGACCTAATTCCAACATTCTTTTTTTTAAAAAATTTATTTATTTACTTTTAGAGAGAGGGGAAGGGAGGGAGAAAAGAGGGAGAGAAACATCAATTGGTTGCCTCTCACACGCATGCAACTGGAGACTTGGCCTGAACCCAGGCATGTGCCCTGACTGGGAATTGAACTGAGGACCTTTCTGTTTGCAGGCTGGTGCTCGATTCAGAGTCACACCAACCAGGGCAGCCAATTCCAACAGCCTTGATTGCGTGCTGTCCACTCTATTTGACAGGATCCATGTTGTTATCAGTTAAGTACTTTTAATACCAATTTTGCCAACATCCCAAAATAAAAGAGCCTCCTCCTCTCTGCCTCACTATTCCCACCCCACGCAGCTCTGTGCCTCTTCTGCACCAATCCTTTTCTCCTTCTCTGTGTCATTTACTGCCAGTCCTTTCTGTTGTACCTTCAATGTTATTGACATTGAGAGGATCAGACAGCAATTTTCTGTGACATCTCCTACAAATGTATGACATTGAGTTTTGCATTTAACAACTTCCTTTCATTTCACAGCATTTTATTTGAAACAGATATCTCTATCTGTAATTTGGACCTCATGTCTTCCTAATTCTTTAAGAACCTTGTTAAATCAATAGTTTTCTTCCCACCAATTTGTATCTCTCAGCAAATATACATTCTTCATTCTTCCGTGTTAAAACATAAAGCCCCTCTGTTTGCCACACAGCCTGTATTTCACCTTCTCTTTAAAGTCAAACTTTCTGAAAATCTCTTCTCACTGAAGATCTGGTTTCCTCACCTGCCAGGTCCACTTCAACCTCCTGAAAACTGCTTTCTGCTGGTCACCAACTGAAACTGCTCTGACAGAGGTTACCAATAATGTCCTAATTATCAAATCCAATGTTTTATTTTTAGTCCTTACTTTATTTAAACTTTCAGCAGCATATGATACTCTTTACTATTTCTTTTTTCGAATACTCTTTCCTGTCTTGGTTTGGGGTCACTAGTCTCACCAGTTAATTTTCACACTTCCGGGTAAGGCACTCTCAATCTCCTCTAATTCTCTTCAAGCCATAACTCTTGGTATTCTCCAGGATTCTGTTCTCATCTTTCTGTTTTTCTGTAACTTAATCTAAAATTTCCATTAAATAACTGGCATGTGCTGATGCCTTTCACATTATATCTTCACTTCTATTGTTCCACTTTGCACCAATCCTTCTTATGTAGTCTATTTATATTTTCTCCACTTTATTTCAAGGTCACATTGATGTCTACCATTGCATCTTCTACTGCTACCTTGATCTCTATGTTCTCAAGCTCAGTGATTTATCCGCTCCCTTAAAATTGCATGCTCTACAGGGTTTTTTTTCCTTTTTTAGAAAATGGTACCATCTTCTTCTCAATCTCGGAGGCAAGAATCACAGGATTTGCTCTATATCTCTACATCTTATTCAACTCCCTCCCCAACAGTATTTGCTCAATAACCAAGAATCACAGCTTCTATATTCTGATGCCTCATATCTATATTATCTCGAATACTCATAGCTTATCTCCTTGATTTCTAAAAGACATTGCCTCCCTAACATATCCCATTCTATCACCTACATTATTTCCAGGGTGACTTAAAAGATAAATTATGTCATTGTTTGCAATAGATTTCAGAATTAGGAGAACAGAAGGGCTTCCATGATCTGGCCTTTGCCTACCTCCCCATCTCTGCCACCACATTCCCTACCCCAATGGCACTGCCATGCACTCAGCTGCCCCAGCCTTACTTGCAGTTGCCACAATCAGTCCGTCATGATTTTTCCTGTGTCTCCATGGCCTTTTCCATGGAAGTACATCTAACAACTTCAGTCTTCAAAAAATGCCTAATAGGATTAATCCCTGCACAATACTTTTTGAACTTAATCATTTTGTTATCACCTTCCATTTCAAAAACTAACATGAGATTTTTTAGTCTCAGAATTGATTTTAAGAATCCCAAGGCTGGGACTAAATATTATATTTAATTTTCTATTCCCCAAAGTACCTAATGTGGTTTTAAATGCATAAGAAGTACTAGAAAGTATTTCTTTAAAAAATCATAAATAATTGAGTAAACGAATAAATAAAAAAGACTTTTTGGAAACAAACTTGCATTTTCATGACTTGTAAGTGATTATCTATTTCTTTTCTCACTGTGGAGTTTAAAAATCTGAATTATAGCTCAGCAGAAGAACATTTTAAATACATTATGAGATTGCATGATTTTTAAGCAGAAATAGACCTAAGATAAAATTTTTTAAAAACATTTGAAAAGCTAGAAGTTTGGAAGTTCAGTTTCACTTCAATGATTTGGTGCTTTATGCATATTATTTAATCAATATTGGAGACTATGACCTGTTGAATGCTCAGAATAAACTAGACTGTGGGAGTGCCGAGGTTAACAATGGTGAGCAAACATAAACACGATCCGTGCTCCGATGAAATGTACAAGCTGGTGGGGAAGAAAAACTTAATATTTAATCACACAAATAAATGCAATTGTAAATGTTATAACCCTATAAAGGAGAAGAACACGGTGCTATAAACACTCATAAAAGAAGGACTTAGGGTGGTTGTAGAGAAAGTGGTGCTTGAAAACGGATACTCTTGGCTTTCTTAAACCTCAGTTCCTTCATCTCTAGACTGAAACTAAAACCTTCCTTTTCTCCTGTGGAGAACTGCTATGAAGTTTTAATAAAATCATATCTATGAAAGGGCTTTGAAATTATACATTGTAATTTTCATTGAATGTATACCTCTTGTATATGTTCGGCTTCCTTCTCTTCCTAAAGAGAGTAGGTCTTTGTGTAAGTAAGTCACCATGCCTCAAAAAAGTCTCTGCTCATTGAATGAAATACTTCGTTATTTTAATTTTTTGAAGCAAAATAAATACACTGCCATGTCTTTTAAGTCTTTGCTTTTTTTTGTTACCTCACACTTTCAAGTTTGTTACCTCACACTTCAATGGATCTCAGTTCATTATTGAATATATTTTAATCATGTGAGTCAGCAGGAATATGTAGCAAATCAATGGATTCAATAACTTTTTGCAGTCCTGTCCCATCTTAGATAGTATCTGTTCTGGAGGAAGAGATGGTTATGTCAAGCCTCTATGTCACTGCCAAATTCCACAACTGGGGCTTCTTAGGCATCTTGCTCTTGCTCTGTGTTCTACCTTCATTAGTCTCTTCATCATGGGGGCATGGTTAGCTGGACTCTTACTTGGCAGCTCAAAGCTTTGAAGGTTCATGTCCTGGGAGAAAGAGAAAGCTAGGTAGAGAGAGAAAGACAGAAACCTTTCTTGGCCTAGCCTTGGAAGTCATGTGGCATTCTATTAATCAGAATTTGATTATACATCTCAATATTAGTAAGTACTACATAAGTGTAATTCTCAGTGTATTTCTTCTTTAATGCAATTTATTTTAGAGTCCTTCCCAATAAAAGGAATAGCTTTATTTCCATAATTCTAAACAAGGACAAATGGAATTTCTTGTTATTTGTTTAAATGCAGTGTCTTACAAAGGGATTGCAACTTAATTACACTTAATATTATATTTCATAATTTCTTTTTACAGATAGAATACATGAAATTGGATACCCTAGATAATTACACTGATAGATCCCAACTATAAATTAGAACTGTGGGGAGAAGAAAACACCAAGAATGTGAGCCGACAGTGAATTGACTGAATACTATAACAGCCTCAAAATAAACTTCAAAATCTCAAGTAACTCCTTTCCATCTGAAGAAAATTTTCAAAATTTCATGGGAAAATACATGTTGACTTCTAAAATATTTTTGTTCTTAAACATAGAAAAATCTGAATGTTTAGAAGAATTGGGAAATATTAGTTATAACTTCAAAACCCCTTATTTTTTAAATCTTAGAGAAATGAGTAAATGATGGATTTTGGTGAAAATGTGTATTAATTGTCTGTAGAAATATCCATTCTTTCCTTTTTATTAACAGAAACTTCATCTTTAAACTTGAGATAATGTTTACATTTCCAGGCTCCTAGGCTTGGCTATGCTACTAGGTAAAGCACACAACTTTGGGGAAACTTGACTAACGGAAGAAGGCATGTTTTCCTTTATCCCGTATGCCCAAAGGATGGTTGAAATATGGGCTTGGTGGAGGAATGTGAGCAGCCACGTTGGTGCATGTGGCACTGTATTAGGGTAGCTGCAGGAGCCAGGGTTGCCGATGATTGCCGGCCCCGATGCCAGAGTTGTCCTGCCTGCTTAGGTTTTTCAGTGAGTGAAAAATAAATATTTACTTTGTTTAAACTGCTGTTATTTTGGCTTTTTCTGTTAGTTTCATCAAAACCTAATCCTAATGATAAAGATGTTCTTTTTGTGTTTAAGCAGGTGGTTCATTCTCCTCTTTACTCCCTACTTAACTCAGTTGGATTTTCTCCTCTTCTCCACCTTTGCCCCCTGACTTAACTCATTTCTTTGTCTTTTTGCCTGTTTCCCTCCTAGCTTGAAATATCAATAATAGTAATACATGTATTTTTGTTATTGTTATTGTTGAATTGTCCCATAGCAATGAGTGTTAAAAGATACAGGTATTATGTTTCCTGTTCTTCCTTTTCAAAATCAGGAAATATAATATTCTATATTTATTTTTTCTAACAACAAACACAAAAACACCTCATTGTATGAAATTTTCCCTTGGTCGTGGTATTCTACTGAAGGTTGCTACCCTCCAGCGAGGCAGTGCTTCATAACTGACCCATGTTTTACCACCCTGGTGAAGGTCACACAAAATCTCTATTTATGCCTCAAAAGTTTCAACAAATCAAAGTTCTCAAGTTTAAATTTAAAAGTCTCTGGCTCAAGGGTATGTTCTGGACTGGGAATCATGACTTGGGAGTGAAAAGTCTGAAAAACAAACATAAAACTCTTCACAGCTGGGAGTTGCCCTTTCATTTTTAGAAATTCTTTCTTGTTTCCATAATGCAATAAAGATTTCACTTCTGGTCTCTGGTCACATCTCACAGGTTTTTGCTAAAAAGTGGCTGGCAGAAAATGTACTCCTTATAATTTCAGCTACATTAAATTGTCATTTTAAGGTATTCAAAATGCAATAAACAGAATGCAATAAACCAGAGTACTTAACATCCTTCCCTACTGAACATTTAGACATTATCCTCCAACTAGCCCAGATTCCTATTTCGCGTCTCTGTGAAAAGAGTAACCACACAGTCGGTGATATACCAAAACTAATTGTACAGGGACCTCTTTATAGAACAGCATTGTGTGCTGTCTCTTAGCTTTCTGAAATTTGTTCTTTTCTTTTTTCTCCTCAATAAGTAATTTGGTGTAAAGTTTCATTTAATAATTTTGTGAAGTCTCTTCAAATAATTTTTGAAGATGTGAATGAAACCCTTATATCATTAGAAAAGATGAAAAGTACTGTGCCCTGTATTCTTCTGGGCTTATTTTAAAATGTTATGAATTTTAGTTTGTAATGACTCTGGCTATAACTGAAAAATTTGTTTAATTGTACAAAAATGGGGTTTCATTCTATCAAATGACTCCAGCTCTGCATATATGCATATATAGAGATATCTATTCTAATTATATATATATTTTTTTACCTAATCCCTCAACCCTTAAACTTATTATACAAAATTTTCTACTAATTCTTTCCTTTTTTAATGTGTGTTGCAGGGCTAAATTGCCTTAATTTCTGTACCTGTTAAATAAAAAAGTTTTTAAAGTGTATGCTGTTTTGCCCTGGCCAGGTAGCTCAGCTGATTAAAGCATCATCCCCATATGCTAAAGCTGTGGGTTAGATCCCTGGTCAGAGCACAGAAAAGAAACAACCAATGAATGCACAAATAAGTTGACTGACAAACATGTTTCTGTCTTAATTTCCCCTCCTCTCTCTCTAATATCTTAAATAAAAAAGTGTATGCTGTTCTGAAAGTTAGGTAAAGTACAACACTATGAAATACATTGTGTTGAAGATTTATCAGGTGTGTTGAAAGCTCATTAGGTTCATCCTTATTTCCCCATATCTCCTGTGTCTACATGATATCTTGGATATTAGGACATGTCAGATTCCTCTGTTCCAAATATCTGCTGTGCCAAAAGCATAGGAGAACATACTCTGTAAATACTGAAAACATATAAATCTGTTTTCTTTGGATTTCCTTTGCATTATTGTGACTCCTTTCTCCTGCTGCCATTTCTGACTCCATGGTTTTTGTTCATTTTGTTCGAAGACAAGAATGGCAATAATGAAAAAACTAGAATTATGGGTTCTTGGTATTTTCCTGCTCAAATGAGTAGGAAATAGAGCACAAAAAAAGCAAAAATAAAAACAAAACAAAACAGAAACTAAAGCCAACTAACCGCCACCCCCCCCCACCCATTAGAGATGGTTGTTATAAGATCACAACACTGTTACTAAGCAAATCTGCCATTGACTCAATTAATATAAATTGCAAAACTGACAGCTGGGTGATGAAGAATTATCACCCACTTAATCACAGTCCCAGGATGTGATGAGGTACAACTTTATTTGCATTTTTCCCCATTGGCTTCTCCTAGAAGAGAAGTAGGAGAAGATGGAGAAGTATGGGACTCTGTCCTAAATTTTCTTCTTTTTCTGTCACCTATCTCTAGGTGACAGCATTCATTGCTATGGCCTAAGAATAGTACAAGCTGTTGACTTCAGAATATTATCCCTTCTTGGTATCTGAACCTCAGGTTTATTTATCAAATGAATTACCTGGCATCTCTTTTTAGATGTCTTTATAGGCATGTCAGTATTTATATGCCCCAAATAAAATGTATTTTCACTGTTCCTACTCTATTCCCACAACTCCCCCAATATTTCTATCAAATTAAATAATGAAATCCACTGAGATGTTGATGCCAAAAACCTGAGAATCATTTTTAGACATTCTATTCTCTTATATCCATTCTGTCCCCATGATATGTTAAGTCTATCTCAAAATGCAGATGCCACCTCAGCTTCAGCCATCATCCTCTCTCACTTGGAGTGCGGCAACAGCCTCTTATCTGTCACCCTATATCAGCTACCCTATATCTCTTTATTGGAGCATTTAAACCATTTACATTTCAAGTGATCATTGATAGGTGTGTATGTATTGCCATTTTATTCTTTCAACTATGATCCTCTGTATTTTTTCCCCTCCTTCTCCTCCTCCTTCTTAAAGCAGGCTCTTTAACATTTTTTTGTAATACTTGTCTGGTGGTAACACTCCTTTTCTTACCTAAGAAGCTCTTTATTTCTCCTTCAATTTTAAACAATAGCTTTTCTGGGTGAAGTAGTCATGTTTTGTATTTTTTTTTTGAGGGGGGACTCAGGTAGTTTTGGTTGTAGGTGCTTGCTTTACATCACTTTGAATATTCCATGCTAATCATTTCTGCCCTGAAATGTTTCTGTTGAGAAATCAGCTGGCAGTTTTATGGGAGCTTCCTTGTAGGTAACTGTCTTCCTCTTGCAGCTTTTAAGATTCTCTCTTTGTTCTTAACATTTGCCATTTTAATTATGATGTTTCTGGTGTGGGCCTCTTTGGGTTCATCTTTTTGGGGGCTTCTGAGCTTCCTGGGCTTGTATGTCTTTTTCCTTCACCAGGTTAGGGAAGTTTTCAGTTATTATTTCTTCAAATAGGTTCTTGATCCCTTGCTGTTTTGATCCTCTGCTTCATCCCACCTACTGTTTCTTCCTTCCAGTGTATTCTTTTATTTTTTTTTAATGCTTACCAAGGGAATTTTTTCTTTTTAAATTATATTTTATTGATTATGCTATTAAAGTTGTTCTGATTTTTCACTGTTTGTCCCTCCACCATCCAGCAACTCCTATTTCCTCAGGCAATCTCCCCACCACTGTACATATCCATGGGGCATGCATATAAGTTCTTTGGCTACTCCATTTCCTATACTATACTTTACATCCCCATGGCTATCCTGTAACTCCCTATTTGTACTTCTTAATCTCCTTACCTCTTCACACATTCCCCCTGCCAACATCTGGCAACCATCAAAACACTCTCTGTATCCATGACTATGTCTTTGTTCTTCTTGTTTACTTAGTTTGTTTTTTAAATTCAATTGTTGATAGATTTGTATTTTTTGCCATTTTATTGTTCATGGTTTTGATCTTCTTCCTTTTCTTAAATAAGTCCCTTTAACATTTTATATAATAATGGTTTGGTGGTGATGAACTCCTTTAGTTTTTACTTGTCTGGGAAGCTCTTAATCTGCCCTTAGATTCTAAATGATATCTTTGCTGGGTATAGCAATCTTGGCTGTAGGTATCTGCTTTTTATGACTTTGAATATTTTTTGCCAATTCCTTCTAGTTTACAAAGTTACTTTTGAGAAATCAGCTGACAGTCTTATGGGAATGCCCCTGTAGGTAACTAATTTCTTTTCTCTTGCTGCTTTAAGATTCTTTGTTTATCTTTAACCTTTGGCATTTTAATTAATTATGATGTCATTTGATGTGGTCCTCTTTGGGTCCATCTTGTTTGGGATGCTCTGTGCTTCCTGGACTTGCATGTCTATCCTCTTCACCAAATTAAGGAAGTTTTCTTTCATTATTTTTTCAAATAGATTTCCAATTTATTGCTCTTTCTCTTCTCCTTCTGGCACTCCTTTGATGTGAATGTTGGACTTCTTGAAGCTGTCCCAGAGGCTGCTTATTCTATCCTCATTTTGGGAGGGGGGTTCTTTTTTCTTCTTGTTGTTCTAATTGCTTATTTTTTGCTTCCTTATGTTCCATATCACTGATTTGATCCTCAGCTCCATCAACTCTACTGTTGTTACCCTGTAAATTGTTCTTTATTTTAATTAGTATATACTTTGTTACTGACTGGATCTTTTTCAGGCTACTGAGGTCCTCACTAAGTTCCTTGAGCATCCTTATAACCAATGTTTTGAACTCTGCATCTGATAGATTGCTTATCTCTATTTTGTTTACCTCTTTTCCTAGAATTTTGATCTGTTCTTTCATTTGGGCCATGTTTCCTTGTCTTTTCATTTTGGCAGCCTCTCTGTGTTTATTTCTATGTATTAAGTAGAGCTGCTTTGACTCTATGTCATGGTAGTATGGTCTAATGTAGTAGGTGTCCTGTAGGGTCCAGTGGCACAACCTCTCCTATCACCCAAGCTGGATGGGTACTTGAGGTGCACCCTTCCTGTGGGCTGAGTGGACTTTCCTCTTGTAGTTGAGCCTTGATTACTGTTAGCAGATAAATGGGACGAATTTACCCAGACTAGTCAGCTGCAAAGATTGGCTATGACCACTGACCACCAAACTCCCCCCTCTGTGGAGGATCAGCTGTGCAGGGGCAGGGTGGTGATGCTCTGATATGGTCTGTATGTATCCACTGAATGCATGGAATCTGGGATTTTCTGGGTTATGCAGGCCAAGGTCAGCCACCATCCTTGTTTTTCCTGGGGCCACCCTACCTGAGCTATAAAGCAATCTGAGATGGCTGCTACTTGTGCTGGGCTTGGGGATTCCCAGGCAAAGCGAAGCTATGAATCCAGGATGGCTACTGCCAGTGCCAACCCTGGGGCTCACTGAGAACAGCTGTTCTTTATTTGATTGGATTTAGGAAGTTGTGAAGCCTGAGCCAATACCAGCTATTCATATGGAAAAGCAGCTTGGGTGGACCTATAAGTTGGGTGGGGAGGAGTCTCTGGGCATCTCCAAGGCAGGTCAAACAGTATTAGTTGGGTTGCTGGAGTCTCAAATATGGCACAAGCTTGCTGGCTCTGTGTGTGGTGGGGGGGGGGTCTCAGAAAAGGGATAATGGCCTCTGCTCACCCCAATGCCAGCCCACTTCAGCCTTTTCCAACATGCCACTAGTGCCCTTCAAGCTGCCAACTTGGTGCTGGAGCTCAGAGAGAGTGAGTCTGAGTAGGTGAGTCCAAGGGTGAGTGGTTTAAGAGGAGCTGCTTGGGCTCTAGCAGTTTCTTCCACTGGCTCAGTCCCTGCTGGTTTTTGCAGCCAGAAGTTATGGGGACTTACCTTCCTGGCACTGGGACCCTGGGCTGGGGAGCCGAGTGTGGGGCTGGGACTCTTCACTCCCAAGATACCACTCCCAAGTTTTTACCCACCACATGTGGGTGAGGGACAAGCCTGTTCCATATCTGTGCCTTTCTCACCAGTCTGGATGGATGTGGTTTCTCTAATTCTGTAGTTGTGAGACTTCCATTCAACTTGATTTCTGACAGTTCTGAATGACAGTTGTTCTATATTTTGGTTGTAATTTTGATGTGGTTGTCTAAAGAGGCGAGCCACGTCTGCCTATGTCACCCTCTTGACTGGAAGTCCAAGGATTTTGATTTCTCCCAAGGACATTTTCTTCTTTGGAGAGAGAGAGTGAGCAGGGGTGGGGGGGGAGAGAGAGAGAGAGAGAGGGAGAGGGAGAGAGAAATATAGATATAATAAAGAAATATCAGTTGGTTGCCTCTTCATATGTATCTTGACTTGGATCAAATGATTACCTGGGTATGTGCCCTGTCTGGGAATCAAACCCACAACCTTTCAGTCCATGTGATAATACACCAACCAACTGAGCCACAGGGCCCTTCCAGTGTATTCTTTATTTCAGATATTATACTCTTAATTTATGACTAGTTCTTTTTTATGGTTTCTATGTCATTTTCATGCCATTGAACATCCTTATAATCATTGCTTTGTACTCTATATTTGATAAGCA
Source organism: Tonatia bakeri (assembly GCA_004024845.1). Classification (NCBI taxonomy): domain Eukaryota; kingdom Metazoa; phylum Chordata; class Mammalia; order Chiroptera; family Phyllostomidae; genus Tonatia; species Tonatia bakeri. The sequence goes on from PVIA01009000.1 coordinate 57,052, forward strand.
TAAATTGCTTGCCTCCATTTCATTTAACTCTTTTTCTGGAGATTTCTCCCATTTTCTCACTTAGGCCATGTTTCTTTCCCCCCCTATTTTGGCTGCCTCTTTGTGTTTGTTTGTATGTATTAGCTCTGCTATGACTCCCAGCCTTGGTGGGTGGCATCATATAGTAGGTATCTTGTGGGGTCCAGTAATGCAGTCTCCTTGATCACCTGAGCTGGGTGCTTTAGAAATGTCCCTTTTGTGGGATATGTGGGCCCCCATGTTGTAATTGAGTCTTGTTTGCTATTGCCCCATTCATGCATGGGATCAACCCTCAGACTGAGTGACTGTGAGGCACAACCATGACCACATCACGTGAGGTGCTGTGCAGGTGCTGACCACATGAAACGGTATTCACCTCAGCAGGTTTTGGTGCCTGCCAAGATCTCCCTTTGTATATGCTGCTTATGAATCTTATCGGATCCTACGCTGATGTCTGAAGCTAGCCACTGGTTATGTTGGTTATGGGCCTGTTCTGTGCAGTCCAATGTCAGACACTGACTGTGACTGGCCCTGGGCAACCTGTTTGGACCAAGAAGCTATCTACAGCTTGTGCCTCATCTGCTAGGCCTGATTGTATGTGGGGAGGACTAAGTTGTGCATCAAACCTGGCTTTATCAGCACTGAGCCCCGAAGGAAGGTCAGGAAAAGTCCCACGGTACCCTGAGAACTCCCTCTGTCTACTTCCACCTCCTGGCTGCTATTAGGTTCAGTCACTGAAAGAGTCTCTCGTGGTAATCTAGTTACATGAGGTACATTCTTAGTGAGTCACCAGGTAGAGTTGAGTGGTGTTCACTAGGCTGATGCATGTTCTAACCTGATGTCACTGCTGGGTCTGAGGCCACTCAGCAAATGTCCCCAGGTATACTAAGTCTAGCTGCCACCCACTGGATGCTCACACATGTTTGTGTTGGGGTAGGGTCTCAGCAAGTCATCAGGGTGAGGCCAGCAGAGTTCATCAGGCCCAAATAGACCAGGATTTGCTCTTGTGAAGGCAGGGCTCTGCTCTTGTTGATGTGTAAGGGAAAAATGGCCCCTGTTCTAGAGTCACACAACTCTCTCTGTCTCATATTCTGCCCTGAGGAGACAGAGCTCAGCGGGTTGGGGCTGCTGGGAGGTAGGAGGACAGAGCACATGGAGTTAGGATGATGGGGCCAGTGGATCTCAAATGAAGGAGGGGTACCAGTCAGGCTTGGGGAAATTTGGGAGGAGGGTGTGGTCCTTGCCTCAGAGTCACACTACACAGTCTGTCTCAGATTTTGCCCCTGCCATGGCAGGGTGGAGCCACTAGAAATCAGGCAGATGGGGTATTCAGAGCCTAGAGGGCAGAGCTAGTGGATCTCTCCTGAGGGGAAGCACCAGTTTCATAGGAAAGGGGGGGATGGCCTCCACCCCAATGCCACACAACTCAGCCACTGACATCCCCTGAGTCTTCCCAGAGCAACATAGAACAAACATAAAAACTATAACCATAAAATAATAATAACAACAACAATAACAATAACAGCAATAATACCAGTGCAGTGGCATTGATTTTGTAGAAGGCTAAGGTAATAAGTTTAAAGTACATAAGCTGCTGGAAATGATTCATTTCTTTAGGTCACATACAAAGACATATTCAATGATTGCATCCTGTGGTAGTACACTTTTGACCAACACTCAGCAATCCATGATGTGTGCAATGGGAGTGCTTAATGAATGCAGAGCCAAGCTTTGAGAACAGCCAAACTCGTCCTGGATTGTAAGTATTGCACCTTTGAAGGCTGCTATCTAATAATCTGGTACTTTGTTGTGCTTACCCTGACCGGTATTGATTAAGTCCTCAGCCATTCTGAGTTCCCCACTCTTCTCTGTCAGTCGAAGATGATTGCCTCCATTTCTGTGCCTTTTCCCTGGAAACGTATCCCTTCCAAAATGCTGCCTAAACCGAATTCTTAGCATCTCAAGGCAGAGCAAAGTTATGCTATAATGAAAAAGGGATCATCTATAACACAATTTATTTTACTCAAATAAGAATCTGTGGATTTATAGGTTTTAGTTGTTGAAAATTTATAAATGAAATTTTCTATAGAAAAATTTTATCTGAAGCCATGAAGAAAATTCAGTTGTTGTTATAATCCATGACCAGAAATGACATAAATCTCTGTACTCAGGTCCTTGCCTTTTACATTGTGAAAAGGAAAAAGAGGAAAACAACTACATTATTTTTATTCTGGTTGTATGATTATTGAATTTGAAATGAGTAAACTCCGATCTTAGAAGAGTTGATTTCTTTAAATAATGGTGGCTTCTCGGATAAATATATTAAGTTTTTCACAGTGAGTCTCTATTTCCACAAAAAAATAACTGAACAGATTGAACTATATCAGTGGTTCTGACCCTTATAAAGGAGATCAGGGCCAACATCCCCTTTATAACAAATAATTCAAATACTCTATTGTCCTGAAGTGAAATTTATGTGTAATATAACCTACTATAAATATGATTCCCAGCAAAATAGGTATAATATTCTAATTAAGAAGAAAGTAATTTCTAAAATATTCATATATATATTTAAATAGGCAAACATCCAGGTGTGACTTGACAGAAGAAAATACTGAAGAAGTCAGAAAATTCTATTTTCTTACAATAAATGCTAGGGTTTATTAGATACCAGGAAATCAGAAGCCATTCTTAGGAAGTAGTATAGGAAATAAAAGAAGATATAAGGGTTTACATTAAAATAAGAAAATAGTGTTAGAGCCAATATAAAAAGGTCAGACTTATTTGTATATAGTAGGAAAAAGAGAGCTGTGTTAACCTTAACTAAAGACAGGTTAACACATCAAAAGAAATCAGAGATGGTGAGGTAGATACAATAAGGGACTATTCTATAACTGCAAATGAAGTGGACCCTATATTTAAATGTAGTATCAAAATAATTCTTTATTTTATGACATGGGAGAGGGTGGGAAGCTGCTCTGCATGGTGTGGGCCCAGCTCCCACTGGGAGATGCACAGGACCCACACCCACAGATAGGTTTTTCCATGGGGAATCAGGCCTGCAATGTACCTAGGCTGCTATGAGTCTTGCTTTTTGCTAAAACTCCCTCACCCTGAATTGAGGACATTTACTGCAAAGCAATTTCCTAAAAACCATGCTAAATCTTCCAAGGATGAGTGTAACCAGTCCAACTACTTTTGCCTTTTCATTTGCAAATATCCCTCTTCTGTGATGTGATTACCAGCATCCTCTCCTTTGTTTTCTGTATAAGGTAACCACCTAAAGGGAGCCCATGCATAGTTAATGAGGACCTTCTTGTAATGTGCCCAGTAAGATAATAAAAGCTCATTGGAGCAAAAGCCAAGGCTTTTGCTCTTCTTGAGAGAAAAGCCATGCTGTCCCTTTTCCTCCACCTGATTTGGTAATCCGTGTGAATGTCTCATTTTCATCCATAATGACGTGGACCCCACGAGCTGAGGTCCACATCAGGAGAGGGTAGTGATAGAAAAAAGTATACCCTGTCTTGAAATCCTTCTATGGGTCTCTAATACTTAAACGGTCCTTAGGAACTCTTTTCTTTGACGTGTGATAGGGAATAGAGAATGGGTTAGAAAGTAAACAGGAATGAAGAGCATGTAGAGGAGCTATGGGGCAGATCTCTGAGAACGAGATCAGAAGAGATTGAAAACCAAGTGGTATCTGTAAAATGAATGATTTCTATATGCAAATTTTATATCTGCACTCTAATAGTATGGCAAAGGTAAGTCTGAAATAACTTACATTAATGATATAGAGAGATATCTCTGATTTTCGTATTTCTATTAATTTAATAATATTTGGTTCTGGTTGTTGAAAAAGTCTCAAACCTTCTCTGTTACATACTTACACTGTAAAAGCTATAAATGTAGGCAGATAGAGGTATGTGGTATTCGTGCTGGCATTGGCTCTGGTAATAAATAATTTTTGGTGATAAGATTTTCTGAAATGTTACATAACACTTATTAAAATCTGAACACAACACAGTTCAAGTCTTTTCTCTTAAGTTATATGGCAGTTGCAGTGCCAGAATAGTCAGTGTATATTCAGTGTAAAAATAGCTTTTTAACACATAAAATGGATCTAGTTTTCTGGCTAGCTATAAACATATTTTCCACGTACACAATGACCTATGATCTAGAGCCATGGTTCTCAAAGTGTGGGCCACGGGCCTGCAGCATCAGCATCACCTGGGAACTGATTAAAAATGCAAACTCTCTGGCTCCAACCTACTCCCCCTGAATTGAAAATAGAGATGGGTCTAGCACTGTTATGCTATTATAAGTCCTTCAGGTGATCCTGATGTGGGTTAGAGTCTGAGAACCACTGACATTTGAGGGATACTTGCAAGTCAGGATGTGAGATGAGTTTTCATTTAGGGCAGCTGTATTATATACATTATGGAACATCTGGAATCTCTGACTCCCACTCCCTAAATACCAGTGAGATCCCCAGTAACTGCAACAATCAGAAACTCACCCACAGCCCTGACTGGTGTAGCTCAGTTGGTTGGGTATCGTTCTGCTAAGCAAAAAGTCTCTGGTTTGATTTCAGTTAGGGCACATGCCTGGGTTGCAGGTTTGGTTCCCAGTTGAGGTATGTATGAGAGGCAACTCATCAACGTTTCTTTCTCACATTGATGTTTCTCTCCCTCTTTTTCTCCTTCCCTTCTCCTCTCTCTAAAAATAAATAAATAAATAAATTCTTTAAAAAATGTGCCCACACATTCCTAAAATGCTCCTAAAAGGTGGTACTACTTCTGTTGAGAATTACTGGGTTAGATGCTGGCCAAAGTCCCAGTCTATAATTCTATTACTTTCATGGAGGCAGCAGGAACCTGGTTCAATGTAATTCAGAGCCAATAGGTTCAAAACTCAAAATATTCCATGAGATTGCGATAGAACATCTGTCCGGAGGCTAGACTTGTGTTCAGATATAGGTGTTGCTGTGTCTCCTTCTTTAGAGGTAATTTTAAAATATTCCTTAGCAGAAGTAGAAAGGCATAAAGTAAAGCAGAAATAAATTCGACATCTAAATGCCCCAGGCTATCGGTTCTTCTACTTCAAATTTCTACTGAATGCCCTGGTTCGCTCTGCTGGTTAGTTACAACTGAGCAGAGTGTTTATTTGCATAATGGGGACTTGTGGGTGAGGAAGAGGGGGATGTTAATCCTTATTGCTTTGCCAGTTTTATAAACCCAGTCTACAGAATACCTCAGTTCTGCCTAATATAAGAAATTCAGAGAGTTCTTTAGTCAGACTCATGACAAATATTGAAAGACCCAACCAAGATGTTGTAAGCATGATGGATTTCCATTATTAGCAGAAATTTGAACTAGCGACTACCACAGATAGACTCTAAAATACCTAAAAGCACTACATATTGAGAAGCAGAACTAAGTCTCACATTGTATTTATCATATTAGTCAGGATATAGATTTATAATTAGAGCTTTGAGGTGAAATACTAATGAAAGTCCAGTTTGAGTTCTTGATAAATAACAGGAAAAACAAATGCATTTGTAGTTTAATGATTGGTCAATACTTTGTCTCTTTACACCATTTTTTCTTCATTTTGGCCAATTTCCTCCCCTCCAGGAAATTAACAAAAGAAGAATAATTTAAGTGAAATGCAGTCTTGTGACTTTAATGCTAATCAAACAAATTGCTGATAAGGGCAGTCTAGTTTTTAAATAAATTGCTGGTGTGACAGCTCTTTAAATGATCAACAGACCTGACAAAATCCATGAAGGAAAGAGATCCTCTTTCAGACACATGTTCAGAGCTCCCATTTTATGGTTCTCAGTAAATATGTGTGTGACTTCTGAAATCAATGTCAGTTTTCATTTTCCTTCAGCTCTTTTTAATTTGTTATGTTTATCAGCCTTGAGATTTCCTGTTTAAGGTGTAAGCCCTTTAATAACCAAGGAACTTGTTTTGAGTTTAAAATCATCTAAAATCAGAGCTCTGTCTCTTTGTTGTGCATTTGACAAACAAGGACTGAGCAGCTAATGTGGGATCCTCTCAATGAGAGTGGCCGGTGACACAAATAGAAGCAGGACACAGCAAGATTAGAAAGAGGACAGTGCTGCAAGTGTGATGAAATCTAAGTTCAGGGCATAGACGAAGCACAAGGAAGAATGATTTCATTTTGACTGATAATCAGTGAAGAGGTGACTTGTATGTATGGATGAAGAACAAGTATACTTGACCCAGGCAAGTAATATTCTCACACTGAAAAGTGGCAGTTCATGGCTTTACAGAGCATATTCTATGTTTAACAGCCCATAACCTTGCTAGGCTGATGTAACCTGTGTGTTTTTTGTTCCATTGTTAAATATTTCTTGAAATTCTGACTTTCAGGAACAGATAATAATTCATAATATATCCTAATTTACTCAATTATTCATTTATATTTAAATGTGAAGGGTGTTTCCATTTTTCATTTCAGAAAATCTACTGTGTACAGCTTTCTTAAAATCCTATTTGCAGTTATATCACCTTGGAAAGTGAAGAATAGAAGAAAGGTGTTAGTCTGTGCAAGAAATAGCTTATAGAATATTGTATCTTCACACATTGAAAAAGAGGTAAAATCATACAGAGTATGTGTTGTTAGAAGATATACATAAACTCATAGTTACTTTCTATAGAGTACACAATTTTATATCTGGGGAGTGCTATCTATAACAAATAAAAATATATTTGTTTTAAAAAGTTTGAATTAAAAGCAATTCCTGACATTAAATTCCTATACACATTTTCAATAAACAATGTGTATACCACTATTTAAAGTTTTTTTAATGTGACAAAGAACCTGGATTTCTACATGTTGATTTAATTTAGTTTGGATTTATGACATTTGCATAGAATAATATATATTTAAATATATCTATGTTTTGCTTGAATGATGCCCCTAGTCACCAATATAACAGAAGTTATGTTAATACTAATGGAAAAAGACATTTTAAAAAATACTTCAGCAAACTCAGGATATTCATCTTTAACTTTTATCCTAAATGATGCAAGCGAGGCTGTATTTTCAAAATTCATCTCCAGTTCTCATCAGTAGTTAGTTCCACCAATTTATCTTGTGAAACTGATAAATTTAAATTATCTTTCAATGAAATAAATAAAAATTGGACCCATGAGTTCCCTATGTATGGATTTTTTAATGGAAAATAAGATTAAAATGATCTATCTATGTACATATATTTGTTTTATTACAACTAATTTATTTTTACTCTGATTACATTTTGTTGTATAGTAACATGATTAGGAAGTCCACAGACTTTGGATATCAAAAAGAGAAGGATTAGTGTCATGCCTCTGATTAAATTTCATCTCTATTTTAAGCTACTATTTAACCTGATGGCAAAGAAACTTAATTTGGGAAATTCTAGGTAAAAATCAGTAAATCAGGTTTGTTTTTAGTCACGCCAGTGTTATTTCATCAAACTGAGCTTTCCTTTCTTCCTGCACTGTCACCTCAATGCGGGGTACGTTGGGTGTGAGAAGAGGAGGATACACGCCACCTGGGTGTCAGGAGAAGCACACACAGACCGCAGACTCACATCCACTGAAAGGCAGAGTCCAGACTGGTCTTTGGCCATTATCATCCCTTCATCTAGTGTTACTGAGGTGTCCGTGTCTGCAGTGAGGTTGAATACTCTGCACCTGGGAAATGTCTATCATAGGACTGATGGCCTGCAGCTCTCTATCCCCAATTAACTTCCTTATTTCTCTCAGGGGCCTAGCAGAGGTGTGGGGCTCCCTAGGGTACGGGGAATTAGTGGGGCTGCTTCAGGCACTTGAGGTACCTGAAACCACAGGCAACCAGCTCTATTTTGTGTATCCTTCAATGGCACAGGGAACTCCTGCTATGGCCTTCCATGGTCACAGCTGTATTAAAATTATTGTTATTTTTGATGGGCATTGATAGCTCTCCTCTATTACTGGGTCACAGAACATCTTGTGCTTCTCCTGCCACCCTCTCTCAGTGCTCCTGGAGGTGATATTAGGGCTGTCTTAAAGACTTCCTTCGGTCCCCATCTCTTCAGCTGCTCTTCAACTCATCTTCCACCCACAGCCCAGGGAGATTTGAATTTTTAAAAATTCCTTCTTAGATGAGAAATAATAGCCAAAAATCATTCTCCCACATTTCTCTGTCTTATAACCTAAACATTAGTTATTTTGTGATTTTTGTTATTTACATTAAGGGCTAAACATTTGATACCTTTTTTGGTTCTTTCCTCTGAGGAAAGTGGAAGCTTTAAGTCCAAAAAAATCCTAAATGACCAGATAATTTCTCCCTGCTCCTCCCACTAAGTACAACTATAAACTGGGAAATGATGCAAGGGGCAACCGGAAGAGGACTCTGGA
>PVIA01009001.1:0-12733 GCA_004024845.1 Tonatia bakeri
TTGCCATGGCTGAGGCCGAGGAAACGGGGAGGAGGGTCTGACCCGGAACTGGAGCGCCTTCCTTTCTCCTAGGCAATCACACCGCGCGTCCCTGCTCACGCCGGCAGGCTCCGCCCCTCGCGCAAGTCGCCGGCTGGATGCTCGGTTGATTTTGAATTTCGAGCGTTGTTACTCAGCGCGGAATGTGAAGCGTGGAGTTGCCATTCGAATAGGCTACGCCGCCTCGGTGCGATTGGCTGGTTCGTGGACAGCGGTACGACGGGATTGGCCAATGGCCCGCAAGCCCGAGCCCGTGTTGGCGTAAGACAGCGCGGAAGCGGGGAGTTAAAGAGTCTGTACCTGTTGTGGGAGCAGGCTTGGCCCCTTTGGAACACTGGAGTGGCCTTTGGGGAACGTCTTTTTTATACACACCATTAGGTACGTTCTTTATAGTTCCTGGGTCTTTCTCTGTCTCAAATTGGAGAGTTCACTTTTCCCGGCTTCGGACCCGCGTGTCCGCCAGCCCCAGGATGAATGGGAGGACCGAGAGAGTTTGCTGGAGTAGGGAGGGACACTAAGAAAGAGTAACAGCATGGGTTGGAGGTGACACTGGCGTGAGTGTCCTGTGCTTTTCACCCAAGGAAGCCAGCTGCACCCTTCGAAGAAGTGGAAACTTTTTCACTAATTGTAGCCCTTTTCTACTGGATGTAATGCAGCCTTGACTTCTACCCTGGGGTTCTCAACGAAAAGAGAGTGTTTAAGGAGAGGCGATCGGAGGCGGTTAATTTCCTATCCCTAATCAGTCATACTTCCTTGGTGGCAGCTAATTTGCCAGAAAGGCACGCGTGCACAAGGTTTATGGTCTCTTGCCGCAAATAATTGTTTAGTAAATGCAGTTTGATAAGGGAATTTGCTGGGATGGTAGAAGGATGTCAAAGTGTTAAGAGACTTGATATAATGAACTAAAAGCTAGAGGTATAAGTCCTCTAGTTGGAAGGAATTTTCTGCCTATTGTAACATTTAGTTACCTCGAAAGCAGACCTGAACTCTTTAACTTTGGTTAACTGGTACTTATAAGAAACTTAAGTTCTCTGAGCTTATTAATTTTACAAAATGATGTCACTAATACGTTTCTTTAGTTTTCAAGGTTATTTGGAGGATCACTTGAGAAAATATGTGATTTCTTTTGTAAGCTATATAGAAAAGTTCCAACAGCGTTAGGTTTTGAGTTAATTTTTGTAATGATTGTTGAATACATTTTAATTGTCAAATTGAATGTCAGTGGAACTTAGTAGTTTCATTATATATACTTCTGATTGCTCTTTAGTTTTTTTCTCTGTGCTATGGGAGATGTCAAAGAACCAAAAATGCAAATAACACCGGAAACTCCAGGAAGGATCCCTGTTTTAAATCCTTTTGAAAGTCCTGGTGATTATTCTAATCTCCATGAACAAACTGTCTCCAGTCCTGTTTTTAAATCAACAAAATTACCAGTAAGTTACTTTTAACTAGTGTTTATGAATAATTTTAAATATAAATATCTACAAGGTAAGGGGTTACCACGGAGCTTATATTACTTAAAATGTACTTTTTTAATTGTAATGTTCATTATAATCTAGTGATTGGACTAAAAATAAGTTAGCTAGAAAAATTTTTTAGTTAGCATTCCTTTCTTTTTATTTAATAAATAACATGTTAGCTTCCTACAATTGTGCTGTTTATAGTTGATGATATATCTACCAGTGCCATATTAGGGAAGAAGCTATGTCATCTAATTATCTGTTCTTGTTTATTCAGCAAACATTATTTGAAGGTTGCTATGTGTCAAGTACAGTGCTAGGCATAGAGGTTACACTGAACAAGTCAGGTCATTACTAATGCAGGGGTCAGCAAACTTTTTTCTGTCAAGAATCAGTCAGTAAATATTTAAGGCTTTGCTATTACAACTACTCACCTGTGCTTGTATCACAAAAGTGGCCATAGGCAATATGTAAATGTATAAACATGGATGTGTTCCAATAAAGCTTTATTTATGGGTACTGAAACTTGAATTTCATGTAATTTTCATGAAATGCTAATATTCTTTTGGGTTTTTCTCAACCATTCATAACTTGCAGATTGCAAAATGGGATAGACAAATTAGGACTAAATTAGCAACCTCAAAAGAATATGATATGTGCTGTGACTAGTGGTTAAGCATAAGGGTGCTATGGAAGGGAAAGTGTTCTTCTGGAGATTAGGAAGGCTTATTTTTCCTGTTATTGGCTACACTGGAGAATTTCTTTTGAAGTCTGATCTTTAAATGTAGTCAATTATCTAGAAAACAACAATTTGAGCCATTTATGCATTTATGCTACATGTTCATATCAGCCTGAAGCAGGTATGCCCTAGAGGAAACTTTTAGCTATACAGTTTATATTAGGTCATTAATCTGACTTCATTTTTAATTGAATTATATTAAATCTTATTTATATATTAGTCTTAATTTAAAAAATGGAATGATTGCAACTTAACCCTCAAAGCCATGGCATCTTTGGTTTTTAAGCCTGAATTTGTCAAAAGTATATTCTGACTTACAGTTTACGATTTGGTTAAGAGTTTCCTTTAGTTAGATAGTTGAAAGAAAGAGAGCACTGGTTATCAATTATAATTAATTTAAGGATCAACTATTTTATGAGCTTTTGCAGGCACTTTTGTAGTTAGGATTTTAATTTTAGTTCATTCTTATGGAAAGTAATACTTTTGGTAACTAAGAGTTTTACCTTTACTTGGGCATCACTGATGAGTGTTAATTGTAGAGTTTCTATACTGTTAATACTCTACTGTGATTTACCTCTTATTATATAATTTAAAAAATCACCCAGAGACAAGATTGAATATTTTAAAAGAGATACATACATAAGTCAATTAATTTAGTTTGTTTGTACCACTTGCTATTTAATTTTGCGGCAAAATCAAATTTAAAAATAAGAGGCATAAGATATTTTAATAATACAAATAAACATTCACATTATTTTTGAAGTTGACAGTGGTTAGCATTTTGATGAACTATTTCAGTTTGCTTTTATTCATAAGCTCACTTTCTCTTATCAAGACCCCAGGAAAATTTAGGTGGTCTATTGATCAACTAGCTGTAATAAATCCCGTAGAAATAGACCCAGAAGACATTCATCGTCAAGCCTTGTACTTAAGTCATTCTCGGTAAGTTTTCCCTTCTTGCACCAAAGTGTAATAACATACTCTCACGTGAAGAGAGACAGAAATTCCAGAGTTGAATGTTTTTATATGTAATAATATAAGGGAGGGAAAATTGTAATACAGATTTATCTTATCTAAATGAAAAGTAAGTTCAAAAACTGCACCCAGAAAGATCCCCTTGCTAACAGTTCCAAATCTGGGTAGGAGTTTTCCTCTTTCAGAGATGACCTCTCCCTCTGCTACTCATGGGACAACTCTGCCTCTTCAGTGCTTGGAAAAGGGAAGAGCATTTTGAAATTTGTACCTTTCTACATGATTGTGGCTTCTGCCATTGAATTGTTTTGTTTTTTGAGGGGTATATGGTAAAGCAAAATACTGTTTCATTGCCACATGCATTTAGGGTAGCCTAAAAATCCACTTTCCAGCTTAAGACATTGAGTGGAAGGGTATCTATCTAACAGCAACAGAGAGGGCTTCCACAGACTTCATCTGACTTTGACATAGGACACTTGGGGACCTGAAGTATATTGTTTTGAACCCAAGCTAGTAATCATATTAGCCTTAACTTCTTTGTTGATGTATTCTGTAGGTTTCCAAGCACTAGTACGCCTCTGACTTACACTGCTTAAAGAAGTCTCATGTGATGAGAGCATGTACCACATTTTTCCAACTATAAGATGCACCACCCTTCCAAATTGGGGAGGAAATGGGGGTGTGTCTTATAGTCCGAATGTAGCTTACCTGGCTCACTGTGGTGGGGGTGTGGTGGAGCAGGGTCACAGGTTATTAAATATTTTAGCACATTTTTTGCTTCAAAATTTTTCCCCCTATTCTCCTCCTCTAAAACGTAGGTGCATTTTATGGTCCAATGTGTTTTATAGTCCTAAAAATACGGTACTTTTTTGGTGGAACAAACCTAGTTTTTTATTACAAATTGCAATTTTTTTTTTAAGATTTTCTTTCTTTATTTTTAGAGAGAAGGGAAGGGAGAAGAGAAAGAGGGAAAGAAACGTCAATGTGAGAGAGAAACATTGATCAGTTGCCTCTCACACAGCCCCAGCTGGGGGTCTGACCCACAACCCAGGCATATTTCCAGACTGAGCATCACACTGGTGACCTTGCGGTTTACAAGGATGACACCCAACCCACTGAGCCACACCAGTCAGGGCTGCAGTGGTCTGTAATTACAAATTATAAATAACACTTTTATTACTAGTCTGAGGGACTCTTGTCAGTTTCATAGTCTAATTTTTTTAACTTGAGAAGGTTGAATACTGGTATGATCAGCTTTTAATTTTTGGTTGGAAGATACATATGTTATTTGGTCCAAAATAATAGGTAATCTTTTACCTTTAGAAGTTAGTCACACAAAGATGTACACATGTTGAGATACTCTCAAAAATATTTGTCTGACTTTTCTATCCCTTCTTGTCTTGGTAACTTGATGACCATTCATTAATTAATTAATGTCCATCCAAAGGGAATAGAATGCGAAATGAGCATAACAGGATTTTCACTTAAATTGAAATACTTTCAAAAGAGAAAGTAAAAAGAATATCTAAAAGCAAATGAGTCACAAATGAGAATAACTTTTTATTTCACACAAACTATATGCTTTATTTTACTTCTTTACATATTCAACCTTGCAAATCTTATCTATTAAGTCAAGAGATATTCATTGAGCCCTGAGGCACGAGAGGAACACTGAAGAAGTATGTAGAGGACATTAATCCTACCCTCTCGAGTCAATAATACCATTAACCAAAGTTGTGATACAAGATTCCTATATTTACTAATAAATGACATATTGTCTGGGCATGTTTATGAATCTTGGTATATATCAGTAGATATAGGGTAGGGGTAAGGAGTGGTTAAAGACCCTAACTTTAATTTAATTTAGTAATATAATTCAGTGAATGGTTATGGCTTCTACCAAAGTTAGTGAGTATAGTTTTAAAACAGGTTGATTCATTCCTAGCAATGACTTTTGATATCTCTTTTCTAATCCAAGTTCCCTATATCAGTGCTTCCCACCCTTTTTATGCCTTGCTATGCATAAAAAAATAACTCTAAGGCATAGTGGTATAAACAGAGGAGTCTTTCCATACAGGAGGTCAGCAGTCCACAACCTCTTCTCCTCTAAGAATGCATTTAGGGCATACCTGCAACCTATGTGTCATGCTGGAGTTCTGTAATATACACATAATGTCAGGATATACCCTATGTGCGTTCTTAGGACTTTGCATGATCTGGCCCTACAATATTTTGCCAAGCTGATTTTCCCTGCTTCCAGCAGTTACCTGGACATTTCAGGTCATTGGAGTCCCTCTGATGAAGTAGCAAAAAGTTTCTGAGTGAGGTGATGCTAGATCAGATCTCACTAACACTACGTGTTAGTGTTACTATATATCATCGTTTTGACCTGGTTATGTTCGTGATAAGACCAAGAGAATTGAGTCATCCTCAAAATGGCTGTTGTTTAAACTGAGACATGGTGATTATCACTGAAGTCTTTCTCATAATTCCCTTATTTGAAAAATGCACTTGATTTTAGTTTCTGAAATGTGTGCATTATTATATAAGCGTTATTAAGCCATAAACATATATATACATGAGAAAAGATTTTGAGATTAAACAAGTGTCTTAATAATTTATTGATGGAAGCAAATATTCTTTCCTGGAACAGATAGATTAAAGAAGTGGTCCTACAAGGCTAACTGCCGAGTCCTTTGGCAAGTATATGCCTTGTGCCTGAGACCGGACATTTTATATTAAATCACACAGCTGATCAATTTTTGTAATTATAATCATGTATTGTATCAAGTGAAAAGATTCATTTGGACAAAGTTTTTTATTGTTGGTATTTTATTTCATAATTAATGCTTTTGTCTATTCAGCTGTCTAAGTGATAATTTCTATTTCAAAGTAAGAGTTGATGCTAAAATTATGACTGATAAACTTGGTTATAATTGAAGAAAATGAATTTTTAGATTTCTTTAGAATGAAATACTTATTAATTTGCTGTGATTAAAGGATAAAGTTTATTCAACTTCCATTATGTTAATAGCAACTTTTAAATTATTACCAGTTTAAACATCATAAAAGAAAATATTATTCCTTTCAAACTGTGAATGCAATAAGAGAGTTAAGCCTAGCAGTGCAGTGCTGAATATCTAAATAATATCATTAACTAAATGCAAAATATTCCAATTTTTATTTTAAAATGAGTTTAACATTTGTCAGTTTTCAAAAGAAAGAAATCATTTATTTGGAGGGTTATTATTTTAAATGTTCAATCAGCTGAAATAATGGCCTGGTTATTTTTCTTCTTTATCTTTGTATAGAATAGATAAAGATGTGGAAGACAAAAGACAAAAAGCCATTGAAGAGGTAACTTAAAACTGTTACTGATCATTAAACCAGTGAAGCATCAATTTCACGTGCATGCCACCACTTTTAGGAAGACTTCCTTCCAACCCTTTCCTGTCCTAGCTCCACACCAACCTGCCTGTCCCCAGCTGTATGAGTGTCCCTCTGTGCTCCCTTAAGACCGATGTTTTTCAGCTATTCTAACGCCTATCACACATAACGCCGATCCACCATTGTGATCGATTTAGTGATTTTTCTCCCCTAGACTGAATTCATTTTTGGCCAATACTGTACTTCATTCATCTTTTCATTCTCAGGGTCTAGCAAGTTTGTGCCTGCCTTGTGCCTTCAGAATATTGATTAGCACAAACTTGTGCTTCAAGTGGAGTTTAGGTAGAGGAAGTTGAATGGTTTTAGACCTTGAAAATCCAGATTGGCATTGGTAATGGTTCTCTGTTTTGATGTTGTTAATACTTTGGATTTTTAAGACAGTGTATTTCATCAAATAAAATGTCTCACTGATAAGTAGAAAAGGTGTTTTACAAATACAGAGGTTTTTTTTATACAAATTATGAGCTAAGCTTTTCATTTTTGTTTCTTTGGTGAGCCCTTCTTAGAGTGCAAGTAGGGGCTATCTCTCTAGTTATTTTCTCAGAGTTTATATGCCATGGCAACATTTCTTATTTTCCTTTTTCCCTCGCTAGCCCTCTCTGCTCACCTCTATTCCTTAGCTATATGCTGCTCTTTTGTGCCCCAAAAGACTTTAGCTGCAGCCTGTTCAGAGTTCTGGCCCCTCTTGTTCTTATTTTTTCAGTGTTGGTGATGTCACCTTGTATTTAAGATACAGCCTATTTCTTCAAAAATCATTTCATATGCTTTTCTCCAAACCTTATCTACTTAATGTAACTTGTAATTCAAAATGTTCATGCTGATCCAGTCACTTGATTCCTCCTCAGTTGAATATTCTCAGACTCTTTGATATTTTCTAGCATTTTGGAAAATATGCTTTCTTTTTAGAATCTTCAACTTTAAAAGGAAATTCAGCAGAAAACTAAGAAAATGAAGTCAGAGTGAAGATTAGGGTCAATGTATGAAACAACTTAAAGTTTTTCATGTACATATTTAAAATAGAATAAATACACAGTAAAAATACAAAGTTCAAACTGCGAATAAAAAATATCAGATGAAAACCAGGAGCCTCTTGTTCTCCCATCCCACTTCCTATAAGTAACTACTCTAACATTTAGACCGTCATTAATTTTATGCATGTAATAGCACGTGTCCTTTAAATGCAGGGTCCGGCAGAAGCAAGGCCTGCTTGAGTGTGGTTAGTAGGCTAATAATATGGGTGTAATAATTTATCGTTTTAATTCAAACATTTCACCTAAAATGTCATATGGTACAGTTGAGTGTGATACTGTTATGTTACAGAATTACATGCTTATGATTTGAAATAGAAGATTTTGTAATAAAAAAGGGGCATTGTTTGTGGCGGACCCTGTATCTTACACATGTAGGATCATTGTTCTCATACTCCTTTGCATCTTAATTTTTTTATTTTATTATCAGCACACACCAATTTTAGTAATACCATAGTATTCCATTGTATGAATGTATCATAACCTAACTCAGCCCCTATTGATATTTGTTTAGGTTGTGTTCGGTGTTTTTCTATCACAAATAATGCTTCAGTGAACACCCTTGTACGTATATCTTTGTATATTGAAATGGACTTGCTAAGTCAGAGGCTTTGTGTTTTCAGTTTTGGTAAATCTTGCCACCTTGCCCTCCCAAAGGGTGGTACCATTTTTTTCCCCAACTGTATTGTCATACTTCTGTTTTCTCAAATCTGCAATACTGGTTGTTTTCAACCTTTTAATTTGTGCTACTCTTACTACTTTAAGATTTTATCTGCTTATTTGGATTTGTGTATGTTTCATTTTGAGTGAACTTGTGCATGGTTTCCTAATTTTAGAGGTCCTTTCTATTTTATTCTGGAATTATCGACATCATAATCTTTGCCCCTCCCCCCTTTTGCATCTTTTCCTCATGCATTCATAGGTAGTTTAGTCAAGGAAATTTGTTCTTTGTTATAGGTATAGGAAAATGTAAAGAGAATGTTCTGAGATGCCCCCAAAACATAGAAAGAGAGGGGGAGAATATAGTGTTAGGCTTAACTTTATATGTAGAATGAAAGAGGAAGACATGTGTCCAAATGCTCTATCTCCATTTGAAAATACGGTGGTGTGCTTGTGTAACAGCTGGCTGTCTGGTTGTGGGAAGAATATGAGTTTTAGTGATTGTTGCTATTTGTGATGGAAATATTCCAACTGTGGCCAAATTTAAGTTACTCACGTTCTGTCACTGAATGGGAAAAGAACTGCAGCGGTACACCATTGTATACAGGAGTTGCACCGTGCAGATCAAAAGATGTAACCTCAAGCGTAGATACTGAGAATGTAGTAAAATAGGTAGCAAGTGATGATTTTGAATACTTATTAGTTATATTTTAATATAATTTAATGTAAATTTATATGATTATTTTTTAATTTTGAAAATATTAATACACAATTGGATTTTCTTATAGGGAAAAACATGACAGACCACTAAAGTTACATTGCAAATTACAGAAATAATATTCCTTTAGACTACATTACCATCTAGAGTTAGCCAACATTGAACATACTAACGTTGGTCCCAATTTCTTTTGCAGTATTTAACGCTGTTTCAATTAAATTTATTGGGGCCACATTGGTTAATAAGATCATATATTTCAAGTACACATTACTATGATTCAGATTTGCTTGCAGCTTATTTTATTTTTAATATTAGCTTTGCACACAATTCCTGAAAATTTAATAATTAGATCTTGAGAGCCAATGCAAGCCAGCTCCAGCACACCACTCATATTAGCTTTATTGTATATGTCTATCTCCATTCATTCCATCCTCTTCTTCCTCCCTTTTGTCATTCTCCCTCAAATAAAAGTTGGGGAAGAGATTATAAGCATATTTTCTGTGTTTAATGCCTTTCGCTTAATATGCAAGTTTCAAATTTAAGTGGCTGATTTGGAATATTAAGATTTCCCTTTATATGTACTTTAAATTTCTTCCATTTCGCCTTAGGTCATTTGTGCTTCTAAGTATTAAAATTTTTAATTATAACTTGTAAGTCAGTATATAATATTTCTGATGGTTATTTGAAGTTAACACAGGTACTTTTTATGTTTGAGGGGAATTTATATCTAACTGTATGACTTTAATCTTATTAGTTTTTCACTAAGGATGTCATCGTACCCTCTCCTTGGACTGATCATGAAGGGAAACAGCTTTCAGAGTATCATTCCAGTAAATGTGAGTGTGCAAAAAAATCATTTGAATAAAAATCATAAAATTATAAAACTCCGGGAACATGAAATGACATACAGTGAAGTGTTAGTTTACCTGGTTTAGGAAGGAACTTGCTATAATTTGAATTCCTGCATACCATAGGATTTAACTATTTAAGGGTTAGAATTCAAAGTCTGGCTTAAATGTCCGAATTTGGGATTTTTGGCCATTCTATTCTGAATTTAACGTTTTCCTCATGACCATTGTGAATATCACGTACAATGACAGTGATAGAGGATCTGTAGATGCTGAAATAGTTGGTACTGAATGTAGAGCTGAGAGTTACTACTGACTTTTGCAGTGATTTTGAAAGTTAATTTTTTAAATGAAATCCTTAAATTGCTTTGCTTTTTTGTTAATTTGCTGATTTCTTATAAAAGTAGAGGAAGGATGGACACTTGACCTCTGGGACAGTGTAATGCAGCTGATTATCTGCAAAATTAATAAGCAAATTGAAGGGCATGCCAGTAATTCTCAAGTATTTTTTTTACCTCCAGGAAATAGTTATATTTGCTCTCACTATCCTTTGAGTTGTAAGCAGTGTTCAGATATTACTTTGTGTATACACATCCCTCATTTCACGGGGATCGCCCCCTCTTCTACGTAGCGTGCGTTCATTATGATCTAAGGATAAGGGAATATTTGTTCCATTCTTTATCAAAACTACAACAATAATGGGTAAAACGGATTGAGCATTTCCCATGTGCTGGGACAGTGCTAAGTGATTTCAGTAATTCCTTACAGAAATTTATATGAGGTAAGTGTTACTATTATCCCAATTTTATAGGTGAGAAAACCTAGTTTTAAAAAGGTTAGAATGCACGTTTCAGGATTATAGATATGGTCAAAGTAAGAGAACCTGAATTCGAAACTAGGCATCTTCAGCTCAGAGTCTGTATCCTCAGCCACTACCAACTATGATAGTGGGTGTCAACCTCTGCTACTTACTACAAAACAGAAAGGGTGACTTGATAAAATTATTCAATCTCTTTAGATTTCAGTTTTGTTTATTTGTAAAATAAACGGGTTGGACTACAAGGTTGTTTTTAATGTTCTTTCCAGCTCTAAAATTCTATATCCAAGTTGACATTTTCTTTTCTTTTTTTTTTAAGATTTTATTTATTTATTTTTAGAGAGTGGGGAAGGGAGGGAGAAAGCGAAATGTCAATGTATGAGAGATACATCTATCAGCTGCCTCTCGTGCACCCCCAACTGCGGACTTGGTCTGCAACCCAGGCAAGTGCCCTCACTGGGAATCGAACTGGTGACCTTTCAGTTCACAGGCCAGCACTTAATCCATTGAGCCACACCAGCCAGGGCTCCAGGTTGACATTTTCATAGACACTACATTTTCCCCCCAAGTTCTTTAATTTTTTATTTTTGAAAAGGTGAGTTGACCTTCTTATGTGATCTTTTTAGTAAAATAATTTTATATATCGAGTATCCTGTGTTAGTTACAGTGAAACAGGATCAAGAAGATGCAAAAAATATGACAGCCTCTGTGACATGCTGATCTAATCCAGCCCATGATGACAGAGTGCAGTGGTTAGTAGGTGGGCTACTGAGCTGCACTGTCCAGTATGGTGTTGGGACACAATTCTCTATGTCTCATTTCTGCACATGAAGCAAGGAGTGATACAGATAGGCTCATTCCCAAACTGTCTTTTCAAGGATGTTTGAAGTATGAATGTCCTTGGAAGATAGAGGTAGTGAATTCCTCCAGAGCAGAGAGTAGGTCTTGTGTCTTCCTCTGGGGCAGGTTTGCTCACATCTTATAAAAAATGGGATTTCCCACAAATTGGCAGTTATAAAATAATCACAAGGTTGTAAAGTACAACAGGAAATATAGTCAGTAATATTCTAATAACTATGTTGTATCTGGGGACCATTAGACTTATTGGGGGCAATCACTTCATAAATATTTAAACAGTATGCTATACATTGAAACTAATATATGTTGAATTACAACTGTAATTAAAGAAAAAAAAAGAATGGGATTTCCCAAGTTTAGGGTTCCTCGGCTGTGATGAAAACCCACTGTGTGTGCCACATCCACTTGGGCTCCATGTCACCTCCTTGGGACTTAGGGGTGAAGGGGACTGATGTGAACATGAAGCTTCTTTTCCCTGCCTTGCTGGGAACAGTGAAGTTCTGTGTCTTAACCCACAAGTCCCATGTCTTCAGCCTCCTTGGAATGTTGACATGTTAACTTGTCATCGTGCAAGGAGGGTGAAATCTCAGATGATTCACAGTTCTTCACATATGGTAGCCACTAGCCAAATGTGGCTTTTTAAAGTTCAGTACATTTAAATTATACATTTAGATTCCTTGTCACATTATTCACATTTCATGTTTAAGGTATTTGGATTCTAACATAAAAACCAAGGACATTACATGGGGTTTTCAGCCATGGAGTGTGTTGTTGGCATTTGTTTTATAGAAGAAGGTCACGCCGCCTTGATGCAGATCCTGGCCAGCAGGATCTGTGTGTGTTGTGGCTGCTGTTAACAAATACAGACTGCAGAAGTCCTGTGGAGAAAAAGGGATGGTGCTGCCCCTCTCTAAGTGAGAGAGAGGGAGAGAGGGCCCTGGCCCCTGCCAGGACAGGCTTTTATTGCTTTTCTGGGTACATTAGTGGAGGATGGTCCTCATTTACTATGCACAGATTCCTGCAGGTGATTACCTTTTACAGATACCAAAGGAAAGAATGTTGCTAATTACTTCAAAGAGAAGGATGTTGCAGACTAAGGGGAAAAGTGGTTGAATCAGTTATACTCTATGCTTGGGAGATTTAGTAC
>PVIA01009001.1:12833-65583 GCA_004024845.1 Tonatia bakeri
GATGCCTGGTTCACAGCCCGCACTCAATCCACTGAGCTACACCAGCCAGGGCTATTTTTTACCATTTCTGATAGTATTTAAGAGGAAACTTTAACTTATTTACCCACCCACCTACTTACTCATTCATCCGTTTACTTATTTAGCTTTCTTAGGTTACTGGGATTTATTCTATTATGGTATTTTAAGCTTCCTGGAATGTCTTTTGCCTCCTTGCTTTTCCTTTTTTTGTTTTTTGCTTATATTAGTTGTTTTTGTCATTTTTTTTAACCTGGTGATTTTCAAATTATAAAGCTTAATACTTAGTTATTAACTTTCAATTTTTAAAAAAATTATTTGCAGCTATATCTTGATCCTGTTGTGAAAAAAAAAGTTTGGTTTTATCAAATTTTAGGTTTTCTCAGAATGATCTGGCATTTTAATTCAGACTCATCTAATTTATCTAAACCCATTTTTCAAAACCATTAAGCAATGGAGGAGCTGTTGGAGGATGACTAACACTCATGCAGCCTTTCAAGCTTGATGTCACGGAGCGCAGCTGCGCTTTCCTCCAGGTGTTACAGTGTTTTCCCACGTAAAATGCTCCTCCCTGTTTTTGGCCCAGTCTTTCAGGGAAAAAAATCTTTCATTTTAATTTTTCAATTCAATTATTTATTTATTTGTATTTAGATCTTATTTTTTTGTATTATAAAGGAATTTTAGCATTTATTTATGAACATGTTACGGTACAAGAAATTTTATGTAACAATTACAAAACACAAAAACAGGTACAAGGTATCTCAGGTACTGCCCGTGTATAGTGCACATCCTTATTTTCCCTCAGAATTTTGGGCAGAAAGTGTGCATTATACACAGCAAATATGATGCTTGTTGCCTCCTTATTTGCTATACAATAATAATCCTTCAAGCTTTATCTTTGTGTTCCCTCAAAATTAAAAAAGATAAACTTAACAGAAGTATACCACATTATGTACTTAAATATATAGACATTGGTTTTTATTTTTGTCCTTTTTAAAAAAATTTAAATTATTCTGTTCAGTTATAGTTGTCCATTTTTCTCCCCACCCCTCCAAACCGACCTCCCTCTCTTGCTTCCACCCTCCCCCTTGGTTTTGTCCACGTGTCCTCAGACATTGGTTTTTAAAATGTAAAATAAAAGTTTCCATTTTGTTCTTTTTTTTTTCCACTGTGGAAAAAGTAACTCCTAAAGTAGATGAAGAATATAAAATGTAAGATTTTTTACTTTAAATGTTTTACAGATATTAATGTAAATAATGAATCTCCAATTGGAAGAAAGCTGACCATCCATTCTGAGAAAAGTAATGGTAAGTATGAATATATTCTGGAAAGATGTATGTTCCACATTAAGATACATTTAATTTTAAATTGAGTTTATGTAGTGACACCTTACTCTGGAATTGAAATTGTTTACTTTTTATTAATGAGCTATATGAGAGCAGACTTCTAAAAATAATTAGAATAGAGACACAAGCCATGTTTTAAAAATAGCAATAGTATGTTGTTTGTTTGTTTTTTTGGTTCAAAGCATAGAAATTGCTTTTTAGTTTTGAAAATCTTTTTTTTAATTTGTTAATATTGGGAAATTTATCCCCAAATATGGGTTGACTTCTCTTTTTATTCAAATGCCAGAAGAACAAGCAGGAGTTAATTTGAGCCATTTACAATTTATATCAGTGCTGGAAAGTATGGGAAACCACTTACAGGAAGGTGATGTGTTATGCAAAACAATCCATAAATGAAATAATTGAGTTTGGCTGGAACATCATGGGAAAGTTTGACTGGGCAGCACATGGTAGATTGTATGTGATATGCTTGCGTTGATTTATCCATGCTTGTATTTTTTTATCTGCTTGTTTCCAGCTGCTTGTCAGACATTACTGTCTCTTCCTGTGGATTTTAATATAGAAAATGTACTAGGTAAGTATTGTATTTATTTAAACCTTTAATGACTTAAAAGGATTTGTTTTAATAGCTTTTTGTAAATAGAAACAGTGCTTCTTTCTAAAGAAGTCAGGGAACTAGTCTGAAATTTCTCTCTCCATTTTGTTAAACCTGGCCTAAATTAGCCTTTTTATCATAGTGATCTTTTCTATAGACATAAACTGTTTATGCAAACACCTTACTGGTGTTCCTTATAATAATAATGAAGCACTCAAAAAAGAAGGAATAATTTCAGATTTTAAACATCACATATGTTATTAAACTTTGCTCTATTGAAACCAATTCGAACATACAGTATATGGTGGTTTTGGAAAAATCATATAACTGAAGTCTAATTGTTCTTCAAAATGACTAGCTTTGCCTTTTGTTCTGTTAACATTAAATGTAGGTGACTATTTTAGAGCTGATGAGTTTGCGGATCAATCTCCTGGAAACCTTAGTTCTTCATCCCTCAGAAGAAAACTATTTTTAGATGGCAATGGAAGTATCTCTGACTCCTTACCTCCGGCTTCTCCTAGAAGTCTCCGCAGTAGTGCTCCAACATCACTCGAGGTTTTCTGTTCAATAGGTTTATCTCCTGTGCGGTGTAGGAGTCCTGTGCAGACCCCAAGTTCGGTAAGGAGTGTATTAAAAAGTGGTTGGTTATTTTCTTATGGATGTAATTGGACCTTGGTGCCCGTATCGCACTCGAGAAATGGTTGCCTTTTAGGTTTCGTATTTCATAAGGATTATATTAGTTCACATTTTCATTACTCAGGAATGTTTTTGGTTATATTTTACAATTTTGCATTTAGAGATATATGGGATAATAAAATTTATCAAGTGTCTCAAGGAATTTCAAAGTAATTTGTTCACTGAATTATGTTGAGATTTTCAATATGACACAACAGGATTGGCATTGATGAACTAATTTAGTTAACATTTTTCATGAACAGCTGCTTAGTAGGAAATATAGTGGTTTGTTTAAACACTGCATTAATATTTTATATTGACTAACAGATTTTGTTTCAAAATTTTTGTAACAATTTCCTTAGCTATTCTTGTTACAAGATGCCTTGACTTGGCATCTTTACTTTAGGGAGATCAAAGTGTATATGATCTACTTTATAAATGTGTTTTGAAGATGAAAATAAAAGTTGAGGAAGAGAACTGAATATTTTAATTATTTGTTTTTATCATAGGGGCAGTTTTCTTCTAGCCCTATTCAGGGTAGTGCAAAAAAATACAGTTTGGGAAGTATAACCAACCCTTCACCTATTTCTTCACCCACTTTCTCACCAATTGCGTTTCAAATAGGAAAAGCACCTCTCTCAGGTATGTCTCATAATGTAATACCTAATTTAAATTTTTTATCAATTTTTGTTATTATAGAAGCTCTTTTTAGCTTGTTCTAACCTTTTAAAATTTAGAAACTTTTTTTACAAAAAAGAATAAATTACCTGTAAAAACAGATTCTTGGCAAAGTTGTACTGTAGTGTTAAATACAGGTAATTTGATTAGCAGTATTTATATCAATCATTCTCATAAAGGGAATCAAAGAAAGATGGCAATTTTAGAGATAGGTTGGCTTGGGGTATGCTTTGGTTTTGCTTCTGAACTGTAGGTTCACACTTTGGTAATCAGATTTCATACTTTGTAAACATGCATGTGTTTGAGTAGGGTTTTTAAAGCAAATACAGCATGGGGAAATTTATATATTTCACTTTGCAGTGTGTCAATTTCTCACAGCCTATTTATAGTAAAGACAAGCAGAAAACTGAAAATGGTATTTTTTGTTAGTCCTTCTTGTGAGTTTGTCTGTACATATACAGAGGGTCACATACACACAGACACACACACACTCACACAGTTCTCTGTCCTTTCTTTACAGAGCATTTTTTATGCGTACTTTTCATAGGTTGTTCAAGTTATTTGTTATTGTCTATCACTATGTAATATTCCATTTCATGGATGTATTATTTGTTTTCAACTGTTGGTAAACATTCAAATTGTCTCGAATTTTTTAGAATCACGTAACTCATGATTACCCTTGTATATACATTGTGTCATCCATATTTGTACCCTTGGTTAATTTTCAGAAGTGGAATCGTTTGGTCAAAATGGGTGATTATTTTTAAGACTTGACGAATTTTCTCAAATTTACTTCATGAAAGGTTGCACCAATTGAAATTTTCATCAACAGTGTATAAGAAAGTCAGTTTCTCCCCATCTAGAAACACTGGTATTATCATTCTTTTTGAATTTTGTTAATTTGGTGCATTACAAAAAGGTCTCTTACTGCTTTAATTTTTGTATCTTTGATTATTATGACAATGAATTCTTTTGAAGATGGCCATTTATTTTGGGGTGGGGGTTACTACTAAAGTGAAATTTCCCAGTTAACATTTTTGGACCTCGTTTGACCACAAGTGGCTGAAAGCACTGAAGACCAGACTGGATAAGAAGGGCAACTGCATTTCATGTATCTACAGCTGCCAGTTTGTAGCTGTCCCCTGGTGTTTCCAGTATCTTCTCTGTATATGAATAGTGTTGTTATAATAGCAATATGCTTGTGAGGAAATAGTTCTTAGGTAGTATTTTGTTTAATTTAAAAAGGTAAAGTGCCATAGGAATTAGTTTTGGAGAACCTTGTCTTATTGAGACACATTCATTTGTGCTACAGGGTTTTTTGTTTTCCCCAGTACAATTTATGTTCAAGATTATTATGTATTAGTTTCAGGTGTACAGCATAGTGGTTAGGCAGTCATATACTTGACAAAGTGTTCCCCCCAATATTTCCAGTACCCACCTGGCACCATAAGTAGTAATTACAGTATTAATAATTTCCCTGTGCTGTAATTTACATCCCTGTGACTGTGCTGTTGCTACCAGTTTGTACTTCTCAGTCCCTTCACCTAGTCCCCCAACCCCTCTCCACTCTGGCAACCATCACTCTGTTCCCTGTATTTGTGAGACTGTTTCCGTTCTGTTTTTTTCATTCATATTGTTCTCTACATTCCACATATAAGTGAGATAATATGGCATTTGTCTTTCTCTGACTGGCTTATTTCACTTAGCATAATACCCTCTAGGTCCATGCATGCTGTCATAAATGATAAGATTTCATTCTTTTTATGGCCAAGTAATATTGTAATGTATATACATGTACCATAGCTTTTTAATTCACTCATGTGTTGCTGGGCACTTGGGTTGCTTCCATGTCTTGGCTGTTTGTATATAACAAAACAAAAAGACAACCTACTGAATAGGAGAAGATATTTTCCAATGATACATCCAATAGGGGATTAATATCCAAAATTTATAAAGAGCTCATACAACTCAATACCAAAAAGATGATGTTTTTATCCAATTAAAAGATGGGCAGAGGACCTGAATAGACACTTCTCCAAAGAGGACATACAGGTATGGTCAGCAGACATGAAAAGACACTCAATGTCACTAAACAGCATAGAAATGCAAATTAAAACCACAATAACATATCACCTTGCACCTGTCAGAATGGCTCTCATCAGTAAATCAACAGACAAGTGTTGATGAGGATGTGGATAAAAGACTGGTGCAGCCACTGTGGGAAACAGTATGACATTTCCTCAAAAAATTAAAAATGGAACTGCCTATGACCCAGCAATTCCACTGCTGGAAATATATCTGAAAAAACCCAAATCACTGTCTGAAAGAATATATGTATCCCTGTGTTCATTGCAGCTTTATTTACAATAGCCAAGATATGTAAGCAACCCATTTGCTATTGTTTTTAACAACATTTTACTTCAGTAAACAACACAACTGTTAATAGTAATCTATATTTTTCTGTGGTAAAACATGATTACCATTTAGGAATGGCTTTCCCATTTTTATGATTTTACAATTTAATTTTTCCCTCCCAATCTTTTAGAACAAAGGAAGATTACTTTTCATTCTCCTGATGCATCATCTGGAATAAATGCTAATGGAATTAGTAATCCATGTATCAGAAGTCCTTATATAGATGGCTGCTCACCTATTAAAAACTGGTCTCCTATGAGACTTGAGATGTATAGAGGTGGTACTCAGTATCAGACCTCACTGATTCGAATACCTTTTACCCTTGAGGCTCACAGTGAAGATGAAGAAAACAAAGCGAATATTCCTTCCACAGACACCTCATCACCCGCCATGGACACTGCTGGAGCCCACCTGCGGCAGGTGGACAGTGCCACTTCTCCGCATGGCACACGTTTAGTAGTGACCTCCCTGTCCGTTACACAGAATCAGCCCAGTGCTTCTGCAGAAGTCCTGGCACTGCTGCAGGACGTTGAAAGCGACAAGGAGAACAACACTGTGGATATGGTTGACCCTGTAGAGACAGCAGATGAGAACACTTGGATTAAGGAGCCGGTGGATAATGGGAGTTTACCCATGGCTGATTCTGTGAGTGGGATCGCCTTCAGTATTGAGAGCTCTCATATGTGCATCTCACCTCTCGCCGAAAGCAGCGTCATTCCTTGTGAAAGCAGTAACACTCAGGTAAAGTATGTTAATATTCTGTAGTCCTCTACTTGCTTTCTTGGTGTTCACTAGCCTTTCTTTTCTATGATTATGGTAAGAAAGAAAATGCATTAAATGTGAGGACTTTAGCATTACATAAACTTTTAAAAAAATATCAACACTAAGTTGATATCAAGAGGATTATTTTCTTGTGACTTGGACTCCTGGTGCGTGTTTAATATTCATATTAACTGATATTTGTTTGGAGTAGGAAAAGATGAGAGCAGGAAAAATCAAGCAGCTCTGTTTTTACAGACTGCAGAGTCAGGCGCCTTCTCAGGATGCATCTCTTTCATGTGGAGCTCGTGCCGAAGGAATTCAGTTTCTTATACAGCATTTGTACTCTGAAAATACAGTAGTTTTGGGTTTTCCTTTTTATTTAGGGAGAAAAACAACTGAGCTTAGAGCACTTCTGTGAGGGTTTTTTTTGTGCTTTTCTGTTTTAAAGTGTGTTTTCATAACCAACAGTTCCAATTTTGCAATGTCTAACAATGGGAAAGCATCATTCATTTGACAGGTGGACCTCATAGCCAGCACTTACTTTCAGAAAGACATTTGTTCCATTAATTGCCATATTCTTTGAGCTGAGAATTTTGAAAGAACTTTAAAATAGTCAGGACAGCAGTTCTTACCTGCCATTTCATAGTAACAATACCATTTAGGTAGTTCTTACTATATGCCTGCTGTAGTTCTGAGCACTTTGCATGTGTCGATTTGTCTAATCTTCCTAACAGTCCTGTGAAATATCTGTTCTATTATTATCCCCCTTTTTCAGATGAGGAAACTGAGGGTCAGACAGGTTAAGTAAATTGCCTCTTTAGCTAGTGAGTAGTAGAGCCAGGACTTGAATTCTGGAGGTCTGGCTTTAGAGTCCATGCTCCTCCCATCCGAGTTTGTACTGACTTGTGACATACCTAACACGTACTCAGTGTCCCAGCGTGCCGGGCACTCTTCGTTCACATCTCACACCCACCCTCTGCTGCTCTGGTGCTGTCCGCTTGGGCCTGCCAATGTGTGAAACGCACGGAGGGTTTCTAAGAGACCCCAAATTAAATGCCATCTTTTGCTCATATTTTCATGCCTAAATTGTATATCCTGACTTCTAGAATCATTGCTCAAAAAAAAAAAGCCCACTAGACTCACTTTTACCAATTTAGCTTCTAAATTTGTTTCCTAAATTTGAATGCACATACAGTCCAACTTGGCTTTAAAGGTATTGTGAATTCCTTTTTCTCACTATATTTATAGCTTTTCATAGCATTTAGAGAAGAAATAAAGAATATTTTTATTGAAATACACCTTAGTCACACTCCTCATTGGAAGCCTGTATCACTGCTGAATTGCCATCTACTATGTTTGGACCTGAGTACCTGCAGGGGTATTTCAGTCCATTTTGGGACGTTTCATACCATTCAAGATAAGTCTTTTCCTTGTATTGAGCTAAAATGCGGTTCACTTTTACCCTTTGGGCCATATGATAATAATGCCTACTTTTTGCAGATCATTTTGTAATAGTTTAAAAACACTTTCTTATGTTCTTATTTTCCTACTACAGAGGTAGCTTGCAAATTCGAAGACAGCCATATTTTCCCAGGACCTTTAGACTTGCTTTCTGATGATGGGTGGACATCCATGCATTGTACACACTATCACCCAGGAATCCCTTCACTTACCAGGAATTCCCCTTTACCTCTCCCGTGGTCTGTATTGTTTTCTGTATCCCACTCCTCCCTTTCTGGGTTCATTTCTCACTTGACTGGAACGCAGTTTTGGTAGCTGCCCAAGGAAGAGTACATTTTTCAAGATACTGCATGTCTGATCACGTATTCTTTATTCTCTCACATGTGAGAGTTGGGAAATAATTGTCCTGTAGACTTTGAGGGCATAGCTTCATTGATTCTATTCAGTATTGCTGGCAAGAGATCCGAAACCACTGTAATACTTAATCTTTTATGTACGATCTCCTCTTACCCCTCCTCTGGAGCGTAGGATCTTTTCTTTGTCCGCAGTGTTCTGAAGTTTCAGTGATTCTTTGGTGTGGGTTTCTTATTTGTCCTGGGTACTCAGAGGGCCCTTCTGATCAGTACACTCGTGCCCTTCACTTCTTGGCCCTTTTCTTGAATAATATCAGATTTTTCCTATTATTGTTACTGTTTTCTCCGGAACTCCTGTTGATTGTCCAGTTTTGGAAATTTTTTCACTATACTTTTTATCTCCTTTCCTCAATTTTATGTAATAACCCTTCTGAATTTTGGTGGGAGGGGGGGTTTATTTATGTTAGTAGTAACTTAAAAATGTATAGCGTGGCTGGCACAGGTTGCGTGGTGGGCCTTCTTGCTTTCCAGCCTCCTTTTGTTTCCTCCATTCTCTTTGTTTCAGTCACGTGGCTTTCCAGAGTTGTGACTAACATCAAAGAACCTCTCATCAAAGAACCTTTGTACACAGTGCGGAATTCCTCCTCACTTTACCTGCTTAAACCCTATTTATGTTTTAGTTCACATCTTAATGGTCATGTCATTGAAGAAGCCTTCCCTTTTCACACTAGCCAAGCCAGACTCATTATTATGTGCTTTCCTGATTCCACGGACATTTTGCATTCTTGCCTGTCAGACCATTAATCCATCAATCATGTGTGTTTATTTATCCCACAAGTTACTAAAAAAAAAAAAAAAAAAAAAGTTGGCATGTAATAGTTACTCATTAAATATTTGTGGAATGGAAGGCAAATGAATGCATAGATAAGTTCAACCAGAAGGACGTACGAAATGGGAGCTGCGGGCCAGGGTCTGGAATCCTGAGAAACAGCTGAGCGATAAAGGAAGCAGAGTCTCTGAAAGGGACCGAGGACCGGCCAGAGGGCAGAGGGCCCTAGGAAAGCAGAATGTCACAGGATATTTTAAGAAGGAAAGGATACTTAGTAGACACACACCTTGATTTATCGTTCTTCATGGATATTGCATTTTTTTTACAAATTGAAGGCAAGACCCACCATCACCAGAAAGATGGCAACTCGCTTTATTGCGATGCTCACTTTTTTGCAGTGGTCTGGAAGCAAACCTGCAATATCTTTGATGTATACCTGTACCCTCAAAATAAAAGCAAGGGCTACAGGGCTTGAAAAGTGGCTTTTGGATTAATAGCAGAAGAAATTGGTGAGTGAGCAGCCAGCCTCAAGGTGGAGAGGTAAAAGGTAAATGGAAAGAAGGTGAAATAATGAAAAAACATATGTGGATAACTCTTGGAAGACCTTAGATTTATGACAGTTACTGGAGAATAGTAAAGTCCAAGATCTTTTGTTTCTGTTTTTCACTTTGTTTTTACTTTAGATGGAAGGAACTAGCCTATTTAAGTGAGTCAGAAAGGGGTGAGAGTTAAAAGAACAAAGAAAACTAGGAACTGCAGGATGATTATTTGTAATAGTGTCAGTTACGTATCCTTTCCAAGTACCAGACACCAGACCAAGTATTTTCGGGTCAGAGTCTAACCCTCATGATAACTTACAGTGGATGCAGTAGATGTCATCTGTGAAACGGTGGCTTACTTTAAACATGAGGGAGCTAAGGTATGCAAGATGAGATGGAATCTGGGGCTCTGCTAGGAGGATTAGCAGAGGTAATCCTTCCACTTCTATAAAAGAGGGCAGAGAGCACAGACGGGCATGAGTACAAGGATTTGTAGCTGGGGTGAGGGTGGAGAGCTGGCATGTCTTTAAAGAACCTGGGGGATGTGGGCTTGGGGAGATGCAAACTCAAGATTTTGGTTTCTTTCCCAGCTGTTTTATAAATTTAAGGAACTTCTTCGAGCTTGTTTCCTCTTCTTTAGAAAGTGGGGATGATCCCATAGGATGCCATGGTCGTTGTGATTAGAGTTAATGTGAGCACACTGACAGCGCTGGTTTTCAGTAAGTGGTGGGAGACCGAGTCCTGTCTGAAAACTAGTGAGCAAGGGGGGCAGCCGTGAGGCCTAGAGCGTGAGGGAAGGGCTACAGTGCTGAAGCCAGGCTTCAAGGACACATGGTAAGTTAAGCCACTGTTGTCAGCTGTGAACCTGGAAGGTTTTTAAAGAGCCACATCTGATTTATGTGGGAGCAAAGAAATTTAGAGACATTGCATAGGATGACGCAGTAGAGACAGCATTGAAAGGCAAACAGAATAAAAATGTTGGAGTCAGAACTAAATTTGAATTAAAGTCACTTATGGGCTGTGGGGTCTTAAGGCAGGTTCCTCTTGACAGTGAGTGGAACACGACCTGGATCTTCGTGAGCATCTCATCTCTCTCAGCTTTCACGTGGTGCCGATGCTGCCCCTTTGTCTGCGGGGAGTGCGGACGGGTTTGTGGCGTCTGGTTAGCGCATAGGGGCATCGGCGCTCACAGTCTAGGAGAGAGCTGGCGGTCGGCCACCATCTTCCGGGCTGCCGTCGATCCTTTCCTTCCTCCAGAGTGGGAGAAACTCTTACATGCCTGACTTACTCCCTCCTGTACTGTTACCTTTTCCCTTGATTTAATCAGTTAGGTATTTAGTTTTGAGTTATATAAGCTGGTTGTTTGGCCCTGGTGAATAGTAAAAGGAAGAGTAATTGGCAGATTCTCTGGAGGCAATCTGATAATTACATTTTTTGACCAGAGAGCAGCACAGGGTGTTCCCCCTGGGATGTAATAGAAGATTCTTCTATTACACGTCACAAGGGTTTTGTTCAAATGGAATGTGACTCCGTAGTGAACACATACACATCCATTCCTGAGAACTGGAAACATCTTTCTTAAGATGATAGAATGATAGAATGCACTCTCTAGGCTAGTCTGATATGTGTGATGGTGGCACAGATACACACCTTTTCCTTCCCTCTGCCCGATTTGCAAAAAAGGACTTAATGAATCCACATAGGGTTTGCATTGCTTGGTGCTCAGCACTGTGCAGGTAAATGCAGCGTGTGTAGTGGACGGGGACTTGGGAGCCCCAGTCTTTGCTGTCTCATTCTCCCTGGCATTGTGAAAGTTAACCTTTTTGAGCATCAGCATCCTCATCTGTGAAGTTAACAGGGATGTAGTAAGGAGAAAATAAGAATAGTATGATACTGAGTGCCGTATAGGGACCTGGCACTTTCTTAGGCTCTCAATAAATATATGGGGGGCACCCCCAAAATGAAATTTATAAAAAATTGTGTATTTATTCTCACATGTTTAAGCTTCAGTCACCTTCAAAGTACTCTCCATTTGATGCAATACACCTATCTAGACGTTTTTTTCAACTGCTCAAAACAGTTTTTGAACTTGTCAGTTTTAATGCCTTTTAGTGCTTCTGTCATTTTTTGTTTCATCTCTTCTTCATCAGCAAAACATTTCCCTTTGAGGACTTTTTTCATCCAGGGAAACAAAAAAAAACAGGTTGTTCAGGGTGAGATCAGGTGAATAGAGAGGGTAGGGAATGACAAGTCATGTCATTTTTGGTCAAAAACTGCTGAATACCCAGTGTGGTGTGGGCAGGTGCACTTGTCAGTCACCCATCATGAAATAGGCAAATGTGTTGAGTCTTCAAAAAAAATTCACTGAAGGCGAACACAGCCTCTCACAAAAATGCCAGCTGGTACACTGATACAGATGGGTTCCTAGAACACTCACCTAGCCAGGGAAGCCTGTACTATATATACAAGATGCCCACCCTCCAGAAGATATTCCAGGGGGGATTTTTGGGTCCCCCCCCCACATGTACAAAAACCAAAGTTTGCTACAGTCCCATTTTTTCTTTTGCTCTATTGGGTATAATGATGTATACTGGAATGCTACAATTTCAATGAAATGAAAATTCGAACAGAGAGAAAGGAAGGGAGGAAGAAAGCGAAGGGGAAGGAGAGGGAAAGAGAAACATGGGTTTGTTTCACTTATTTATGCATTCATTAGTTGATTCTTGTAGGTGTCCTAACTAGGGATCTAACCTGCAACCTTAGCATATTGGAACGATGCTCTAACCATCTGAGCTACCCAGCCAGGGCTGAAGAACCTGTTCTGTGGAGAATTACCTTTTATGTTTATGTATTACTTTTAAATTTCATTCAATATGATCAATACTAAATATTATAGTTTTCAGTTGTGAATGATAATATAGCGATTCACTTATTTAAAATTTATCTTAAAGAATCATGTTTTATGAGCACATAAAATATATTTTATAAATATTGTTAAATTTATTTAAACATTAAAGCTCCTCAAAATATATTTTGTGGATGAGTGAATGAGTTTGCAATGTTATCCTTAGTGTGTTTTCCCCCCTCCTCATCCCTGTCAGATGGATAGTGGCTATCACACACAGACTGGTGGAAGCAACATTATGGACACGGTTGGAGCAGAAAGTTACTACAAAGAAAGTGATGCACAAGCCTGGGAAGTTGAGACCAAGCCTCAGGGTTTTAATACAAAGGTGTGGAAACAACAGAAAGCTTGATGTGGTTGTAGGTTGTAAGTGTTCACTAAATGTGACTTTTTTTTGTTCCCCCCATTTGGCTTAAAATTTTTAACTATTGTATTTATACCTCCTCCAGGTCATTTAAGAGCAGAAGGTGATTTTTAAATGGAAACACTGCGTTTTCCTAACTCTTCTGCTATGACAGTAAAAGAAGAGGTTGGAGAGGGCGTTAGTCCTGCTTTGGAATTGGTATTTGAAGTCAATTCCCTAAAACTAAAAGGGAGTGGGACATAGGGGTGCCAAAGAGGACAGTCAGAGGTTTTTTGCCCCTAATATTGTTTCAAAGCTAAACAAAGAATTTTGATTATCAAATTGAGAACACTAAGGTAAGGGCTCTTAAAATCCAAAAGCCTTTATACATTTTTAGATACTGAATGAGAATACATACCTTATATAATATTTATAATTTGTACAAAAATATATTGTTAATTACATTTATCGAACCTTCTAGGTAGGATGGTTATAACTGTTCACCTTTGAAGAAACCCATCAAAATTTTAGGCACAAACAAGAGAATCTTTTTTAAATAACCTTTTAAGATTTTATTTTTAGGGAGAGGGGAAGGGAGGCAGAGAGGGGGAAACATTGATCAGTTGCCTCTCACACGCCCCCAACCGGAGACCTGGCCTGCGACCCAGGCATGTGCTCTCTGACCAGGAATTGAACCAGCGACCTTTTGCTTTATGGAATGACACTCAAGCAACTGAGCTATGCCAGTCAGGGCAAGGGAATCTTTAATTTTTTGCATGCCAATTTATTAATGAACACAGTAACTATCAGCAAATGTGCTGCTGAACATAACTCTCCAAAGGAGTAAGATTTAATATAGAGCCCACCTTATTTTCTTTCCCTTTCCCCCTTTTGTCATGAGATGGGGCTGTAGCTACCCATTTAAAAGATACAGGAAGCACATTTTGATACTAAATATTGATTGGTAAAAATCCCTGTCCTCACTGTCCCTTTAGAACCTGCAACCAGGTTTTTAAAAGTTTTAATGGTTGCTCCCTCAAATTGCCGTTTCAACTGACATAAGGCATTCTCTTCACAGCTAAAGCACACAGCCCAGAGGTGCTGGACGAAAGCAGCGAACACGCAGTGCAGCAGTCCACAGAATCCCTCTCTTGGCACCAAAGACTACTGCTGACCAGCTCCTCGCACGTTTGTTTATGCACAGGATCAATGATGTGACCATGACTGGGGAGAAACTGCTTCAACCAGCATGCTTCGCTTTTCTTTCCCTCCTTAATGTGAAAAATCAAGGCCTTAATTTAGTGACACAGAGACAGCAGAAAAGCACCGGGAACTTTCAACAAGTTGCTGACATACAAGTTTATTTTTTGTCAATAAATATTTTTGTACTCACCTTGAGTGATGTGTTTTACAATAAAAAACTTGAGCAAGGACTTGACGCCTGTCCTTACAGAGTCGGTGAACTGCTTATTGGCCTTACACAGAGCACTGCATGTAGCAGTTCTGAGAACATGTGGAACTGTGAAAGTGCTGTTTTATTTTATGTAAAAATATGTGAATCTACAGATGAATTTAAATTCATAAACGCTGTGAAAGAAATCTGATTTAGATATAAAACAAGTTTAATCAAAGGAGCAGGATGGAGGTTAGGCAGGTTTCCAAAATTTTTCATTCTTGGACTCTGTATTTCCATGTAGAAATCTTGGTTCCAGTGGTAACTGGCCTAGTGACTACTTTAAAAACTGTAAATGCTAGAAAAGGTTGTAGTAACAACACCTTTATATTATGTACGGTTTTTATTAGTGCAGTAGACACGGGATGCCCAGGGTGTGTCTCCATCCCTGGGATAAATACACCCTTCCCAGCTCACACCTGGCCACCGCGAGCAGTGAGAACATGGCAGCACCGGGTCAGACAGCAGGGACTGTGTGACGCCGGGGCTCCTGTGGGGCTTAGACCCGTGAGGGAACGGCTGGGCAGAACTTACATTCATGTTGGGAGTAAACTGAGGATTCAAGTTTTGGGGGGGTATTCTTTACCTTTGGAAAATGTAGTCATATTTACAAATCACTTTGTAAAAACTGATTCACAAAGGAGTAATAGTTCATATGCAGCCCTAAGAAATAAAGACCTATCATTGTGTCATTTTCATCATACTTTTTTGTACCTTGTATGCTTACTGCTATGTCTAAAAAGTTTCTTACTGTGTAGTTGGCTCTTCCTCTCCCCCAGCAAAGTCACTATTAAAATTATTAGCCACTAGGTCCATTGCAAAGATTCTGCACAGGAGGTTGAATCCTTAAGCACTCAGCCTTTAGAATTGATACAAGTTAAGACTATTGCTACACATAACAGTCCTAGGTTCCAGGGGTAGGAGCTTCCTTGGCTCTGTGTGTGTGTGTGTGTGTGTGTGTTTCATGGCACAAGTAGAAACAAACTACTGACTGTCACTTGGAGTCTAACACCACCTGTCACTGAACTACTTGATCTGGGCCATGAAAGCCTCAAATTTTCTCATCTGCTAAATGGGGAGAAGAGTCCTATCCAACAGAGCTTTTTAAGTGAAACATTTCATGTAAAATTACTCAGTAGGAACTAATGCCTGAATTAAACCTTCCTCATAAATAAGGCATAGGAAAAAAAAAAACTTGGAAAGATACAAAGTCAGTTAAAGCCTCCTTGTGTTACCAAGAAGCCTCCCTTTTCCTCTACAGGTAAACTGCTTCATGGGCCAAGAATTTTTCAATTGTCTGGGGAGGAGAAAATAAAGTGGGTAATGTTTTATGGCATGTGAATATTGTGAAATAGCCATGCTCACTTGTTTCCATACAGTCTATGGCCGCGTCCGCCCTGTCAGAGCAGAAAAGTTGAGCACTATGGTTGGAACAGATGGACTGCCCTGCGGCCGAGCCTCACCTGTCTGGCCCTGCACAAAAAGGCTGGTTGACTCCTGCTCTTGTCTTAGTCCATTACTTGGACCCAAGACAACTCAAAGCTATCTTTCCGTCAATTGAAACAACTTCTTCAGTGTATGGATGTAACAGGAAACGGGAACATCATTTAACAATTACCCAGTGCCTGAAGCACACCCTGTAATCGTTCCCACTAGCACACCCTGCTGTCTGCCACTCTTCACTGTGCTGCAGACTCCTTCCAGGCAAGGGCAGTTTACCTGCTTGGTGATGAGCCTGGTACACTAGGTACTTTAGAGATTGAATAAGCAAAGAAAAATGTTTTAAGGTAACTACCTCAACATTTGGAAAACAAATTTAATCATTACTAATTGTTGGGGTTAACAAGGGATGAGACTTCAATGTGCTCCCTTTAATATGTACTTATGCCGTGCACCCTTTCCTACGTAATCTGATACATGCAAAGTTTAAGCCATTCATTAGCTGCTTTTTGTTTTTTAACATTTGATGTGAGATTTAAAGTACTACCCATTCTTTCTTTGAATCCTAATGCCCTACTTTGAAGGAGATGTTGGAGGTGAAGGTCAAGGATGATGATCACACTTATTACCTGCTACAAAACAACTATTTTTTCAGTCAGATCAAAAGATCCCACATCTTGCCTTCCTATGACATTCAATTCCCAAACACTCGACAGCTGTTCAAGGATCATTAAAGAACTGCAGGAGGCTTTCTAACAGAAAGAGAGCACATATGGAAGCTAGATAAATTAAAAATAGCAATGATTACTGAATTCCCCAACAGATCTTAATTGTCTTGAAATCTACAAACTGCCACACCAAACACAGCTTTCAAGATTTAGAAATGACAGATTGTTCCTTTATTCTAAAAATGTCTATTTTTCTCCATAGGAAAATGGTAGTTTTTCTACCAATATTAATCAAAGTACTTACGTTAAGTTAATCTGCTCTTCAATGAGCAGATGAATGCCCTCTTTAAATGATCTATACAGATCCCTGAATTTGCCATCCTGTCACTACTTAAGTGATGGATATTCAATTAAACTTGTCTGCATAAACAGTTCTGTTCAATCCAGAAGTCAAGTAGTATGATGGGACAGAGACAGTCAACAGTTCAATAAATATGCAAATCTTTAAGCACAGAGGCCCAAACAAGATGGATGCAGAGAGGCCACTTCAAGATACATCATAATTAAAATGCCAAAGGTTAAAGATAAATAGAAAATCTTAAAAGCCCCCAAAGAAAAGAAGTTAGTTACCTATAGAGGAAGTCCTAAAAGACTGTCAGATGATTTCTCAAAAGAAACTGCAGGCTAGAAGGGATTGACAAAAAATAAAGTCATGAAAAGCAGGGACCTACAGCCAAGAATGCTCTACGCACACAGCAAAGATAATTAGAATTGAAGGGCAGATAAAGAGCTTCCCAGACAAGAAAAAACTAAAGGACTTCATTATCACCAAACCATTATATGAAATGTTAAAGGGACTCATTTAAGAAAAAGATCACAACTATGTACAACAGAATGGCAAAAAACATAAATCTATCAACAATGGAATCTAAAAAGCAAAGAAGAACAACAGAGATAGGACCATGGATCCAGAGAGCGTTCTGATGGTTGCCTGATAGGAGGAGGGTGGGGGAGAATGGGTGAAGAGGTGAGGGGAATAAGTACGAACAGGTAGTTATAGAATAGCCATGGGTATGTAAAGTACAGTGTAGGAAATGGAGTAGCCAAAGAACTTATACACATGACCCATGTACATGAATAATGTTGGGGTGATGCCTGAGGGAATGGGGGTGCTGGGTGGAGGGGGGCAAAAGGGGAAAAGTTGAGACAACTGTAATAGCATAATCCATAAAATATAATAAATTTTTAAAAATGCAATTTTTTAAATTATCAAAATACACTTAATAAAGTAATAAATTTTCACACACTTCTTAGGTTTAAAAATGTCCTCTGAAACTTTCTTTTTTTTTTTTAAGAACACCAGTCCTTTAAGTTTTTTTGTTGATTGTAGCTATTTTTCAAGCTTCTTCTTCTTTTTCTCTGGTTCATTAATGTCCGTGTTTGAAGTATCGCTAGGAACACTTATACCTGGTATCTAAAGTAATGCAAATGGAAAAAAAATTAGGCAAGTTAAAGCATAAAATAAAGAATAAATGTCATTCTCATCTCCCCCTTCCCCACTGACACTTTCAATTTGAAAAGGATGTAGCAGTAGACGGGGAAAATGGGGTTAGAAAAGGTTTTCCACACAAGGTACTTCACACACAAAGTAACAGTGGTTCAGAAATGTCAGGCATGATCTCAGCAGGTAAGAAACAGGCCATTTGGGAAGTGCGTTTAACATGTCTGTGTGCACCAGGTGAGCCACTTGCCTATCAGCATCAGAGGCCTCAGGCAAAACAAAGGTTAAGAACCAATGTCTTAGGTGAAACATTATCTTAATCTTCAAAAATGCAGCTTTCAAAACCAATAAAAGTGACAAAAGTCCAGGGGAGAGATTTCAAAGAGCTCTGCTTTTCATACTGACGGCCTCAGAAGACCCTAAGTAACTAGTATCCCGTCTACAGCCACACCACCCTGAACACGCCTGACTTCGTCTAAGTAACTAGGATCCTATGGCCTAGGGAGACCAGTGAGAAAATAGGAATTGTTAGGCAAATATTTGTCCTTCACACTACTGACAGAAATTCCACCATCATTAAGCAGAAATAACTCATGGCTACATCAGTCTTTCACACACATATTCCATTACAACGCAGACAGTGTAAGTTGGTCTTACCCATGGTTCCACCAGGGACATTCGAATTTTCTGATGCTGAAGATTAGATGAGTCCAACATGATTTTCACTTTAACTTTATCAAATATATGAAACACTGTGTCTTCTATTTTAAGTGAAGGTTTCTAAACAAAAGACATTTTATAATTTTTAATTACTTCATAATCTTGAGGATTTGTTCTAATTCTTTATAGTTTACCTTTCATATAAAAATTTAAAAGCTTACACTTAAAAATTACTTGCATATATAATAAGTACATCTAAGTGTTCCATGTAACAAAAGTCACTAATCTAGTAGCCTCACATAAATATAGGCTACCATACTTCTTCCTTTCATTAAGATGGTCCCTAAATATATTCATTACTCAGGATTCTCACCAGCAAATTGTTGGCCTTGAAGAGAAACCCAACAGGAAGGCACTGCGGGCAGTTTACTACCCTGCAGTTCCACTAAGCTAGGCAAGCAGGGAGTGTGCTGGATCAGAGACACTGGAAACAGGTAGAAAATTCTCTCTGAGCTCAGAGCAGTCACTTAAGTCTTCCTTTACTTTAATCCATCTCTTCACCTAGGGCAACGTGTTAAGTCTGCTTAGGGGGCAAAGCTTTACTTAGTATGAAAAAAATCAAAGTCAACATGTGATTGTGGGAGGATATACTGAGGTGACAAAATGAGTATAACAGTTAAACTAGTCGGCACAATTCAAGTCTGTGGAGTACAAAAAACAATTTTGCCCTTTTTAAGTTTTTGCAACCTATCAAAGAAAAGGTACCCCTCTCCCGTCAAAGGAAAATAAAAATAAAAACAGTAGAAATACTATACCTCATCATCATAAATAAGCCGTGGCTTTGGTTTGTCCTTTTCTTCAAAAAAAACTGTACCTTCTAAACCATATTTTGGAATTAATACCACGATAGCATTTTTTTTCACAAAGAGAATATAGGCTTCTTCACTTACTATTCCTTTGCTTTTGAAAAATAACTGTAAAATAATATACCTGATTAAGAATCATCTTAAATATGTTAAAATTAACAAAAAAAATTTGAAATGAAATTTAAAAATGAACAAAACTTCACCTCTGTTAACATTATCAATAGAAGGCAAATACCTGGGTATGAAAAGCCACGGATGCACGCTGGGCATACTGAGCCATTTTGTGCCGGAAGTTGAGGTTCTTGCATATGTCTGCAAGCTTGTGTTTGTCTGTCAACTCTGGATAAGTACAGTCAGCCCCGATGGCCACAGCCAACAACCGGTGAACGATGATGTCTGCATATCTACTCACAGATAAGAATCACGCCACGTTAGTATTCAAATGTCTTTCTAAAATTCAAAAGGAACCATTTTCTATTTCCTTTAATTTCAAAAGGAAAAAGTACCTTCTGATGGGTGAAGTGAAATGTGTGTATATGGGGGACGCTAGGCCATAGTGATGAAAATCATTATCCATCCCAGAGCAGAAGTACACAGCCTGCATCATGCAGCGCGTGGCCAGTATTCTCAACAGGGTGTTCAGATAGGGGAACGTAGGAGAGTCAGCCCGATCCAGAGAGTCAGCCAAAGCCTTGGCTGTATCAGTTTTAATTTCCAAATTCTGTGAACCAAGAGGGAAAGAGCACTGTATTTTAAAATCAGTACCATTGTTTAACACCATTGTGTACTCAAAATATAATGGATCAGACTAACGAGATAGTGCTTATACCTTTTACTTTTCGCCTAGGAGACTAAAGATAAATGTACAGAAAGCAATAACTGCCCTGTGCAACATTAAAGCTTACCTTGTCGTAATGCATTTAAAGGTACTGAAGCATCAACATTCTGAACAAAGGATGGTGGGAGCAGCAGTGCTGTTTCTCAAAGCCCAGTCTGTGCCTGCCTAATCTTTGTTGGGGCAGGAAAAAAAGCCAAAGCAGACCTGGATACCTGCCAGTATGTCTGGATTTTCTCTGCAGACATTTTCCTTCCATTCAAAGTGGAAGTAAAAGGCACAAAATAAAATTGTATTTGTCAACACCGCTCCATCAAGTATGATACATGAAACTTGGCTGTTTTATTCTACTTCGGGAGATGAGGCAAACATACTTATATCCTCCTTCTCCTCCCAGATCTTAGGAAGAAATAAGACAAGAGAAAATCCCCCAATTTATGGCATAAGCCTCAGAGCAGAGGAGAAGCGGATTCTGTTCTGATGGATACCATAGCGATAGGCCCACCAGAAAGGTCTGATAACTCAGAAACCAGTGCCACCCTGGAAGAACAATGCCCTGAGACTAAAACAACTCCTTCCAGATCTATTCTGGACAGGAAAGATGGGACCCGAACAAGCAATGCACAGAAAACCAAGATAAGCCACAGTCGTCCCAAAGGTAAGGGTATTTATACCTAAATGAGAATCTGCTAACCAGAGGCAACGGCTATATGGAGCTGAGGAAAAGGTGCCCTTTCGGTATTTTTCGCTTTTCGCAGGTGTGCAATAAATGGACTTCCTTCTTAGGGACCTGATAGAAAGGGGAATTAACTGAGTGAAAGAGAAAAAAATTATATGTAACTTTCTGAAGTTCGGCAGTTCAGCAGAGGCATGAAGCGACAGGCATAGAGAACATGTGTAAAGGCACAGAGATATGGAAGAGCTTGTTATGTTCAGGATATTGCAAATAACTTAAGTCTGTATAAATTTATGAAATTAACATTGTACACCTTAAATGTCACAATGTTATACATGAAAGATATTTCAATAACAAAAACTAAGAACTACTGGCATATTTTTGCATCAAGAAATAAGAATATTTTTATGCAGATGTAATATAGGTTATTCACCAGCCCAAGGTGGAGGTACAGGTAGATATACCACACTTCCTCGCACAACCAAAAGAAGGGTAACAACCAGCTTAGAAACAAAAAACAACCAGAACTGCCAGAAAATCATTCTGTATGGAAGTCCAACAACCAAGGAGTTAAAGAAACATTCATCCACAGTGGTGCGCTGAAACAAAGAAATATTCCTCAAATGAAAGAACAGATTAAAACTCCAGAAAAAGAACGAAGTGATGAGGAGATAGACAACCTAACAAATGCATGGAGAGTTCAAAACACTGGTAATCAGGATGCTCACAGAAATGACTGAGTACAGCTGCAAAATAGAGGAAGAAGTGAAGGCTATGCAAAGTGAAATAAAGGAAAATATACAGGGAATCGCCAGTAAAGGGAAAGCAAACTGGGACTCAAATCAACAATGTGGAACAAAAGAAAGAAACATCCATCTGGAACAGAATGAAGAAAAGAGAATTAAAAAAATGAGAGGCTGAGGAACTTCTGGGACAACTTTAAATATTCCAACATCCAAATCATAAGGAGAAGAGGAAGAGCAAGAAATTGAAAACTTACTTGAACAAATAATGAAGAAAAACTTCCCCAGTGTGGCGAAGGAATAGGCATGCAAGTCCAAGATGCCTAGAGAGTCCCAAAGAAATTGGATCCAAGAAGAAACATACCATGACACATCATAATTAAATTACCCATGATTAAAGATAAAGAGAGTATCTTAAAAGCAGCAAGAGAAAAGGAGATAGTTACCTACAAAGGAGCTCCCATAAGACCATCAGCTGATTTCTCGAAATCTTATAGGCAAGAAGGGAGTGGCAAGAAGTATTCAAAGTCATGAAAGGCAAGGACCTACATCCAAGATAACTCTATCCAGTAAGCTCTCCTTTAGAATGGAAGGGCAGATAAAGTGCTTCCCAGATAAGGTAAAGTTAAAGAAGTTCATCACCAAGCCCTATTATATGAAAAGTTAAAGGGACTTACCTAAGAAAAAGAAGATCAAAACTATGAACAGTAAAATGACAAAAAACTCACAATTATCAATAACTGAACCTAAAAAATGAAAACAAAAACTAAGCAAACAACTAGAATAGAAACAGAATCACAGAAATGGAGATCACATGGAGGGTTATCAGTGGGGAGGTGAAAGGGAGAGAATAGGGGAAAAGGTACAGGGAATAAGAAGCATAATTGGTAGGTACAAAATAGACAGGGGGAGGTTGAGAATAGTATAGGAAATGGAGAAGCCA
The DNA here is from genome assembly GCA_004024845.1 of Tonatia bakeri. Lineage (NCBI taxonomy): Eukaryota > Metazoa > Chordata > Mammalia > Chiroptera > Phyllostomidae > Tonatia > Tonatia bakeri. The sequence goes on from PVIA01009001.1 coordinate 35,535, forward strand.
AAGAACTTATATATAGAACCCATGGACATGAACTAAGTGGTGGGGAAATGCTGGAGGGAGGGGGGTGCAGGGCAGAGGGGAAAAGAGGGGAGTAAAAATTAGGACAACTGTCCCTGGCTCATGTAGCTCAGTGGCTTGAGTGCCGGCCTTCAAACCAAAGGGTCGCTGATTCAATTCCTAGTCAAGGCACACGCCTGGGTTGTGGGCCAGGCCCCCACTACGGTGAGCAAGAGGCAACCAGACATTGATGTTTCTCTCCCAATCTACCTCCCTTCCCCTCTCTAAAAACAAATAAAATCTTAAAAAAAAAAAAAAAAAAGGGACAACTGTAATAGCATAATCAATAAAATGTACCTAAAATAAATAAATAAATAATAAATATAGATTACTCAGTGCACTGGATAGATCACAACACAAATACAAATAACTTTCCGATCTACAGACTCTTACCTTGGATTTGGCGGCCTTAACAAGGATTTCATAGTTTGATGGAGGGGGAGCAGGATGTTTTCGAAGCAGAGCATGTTCAGAGAATTCTTCATGAATTTTTTTTGCAACAGAGATATTGGCAAGTAACATAAATTCTTCCACCATGGAATTTGTTTCTCTGTCAATGAAAAAAAATCATTAAATTATATCATATTTATTTACAGGTTACCTTTTCTATTTAGAAGATAATGGAAATATTTCCTATGTAACATTCATATGTGCGCACGTGTATACTTTCATAACTTAGGGCTCTTTCACTTCTCCCCTACTATGTCAGCAATCCTTACTATGCATCCGCTGTGTAAGCAAATCTCATGCTGGAGGGACTTGGCAGATTACACTTAAAAAAGAGCTTTGCTAACTCTAAGTACTATATAAAATCTAACTCATAAACATTTTTACCTCTTTTCCCTAAGCCCAAATAAAAATAGATTTTTATTTAAGTATAATTCCATAAAAATAAAGTTTACTAAGATAATTAAAAGTTTAAGTCATACAAATTGTGGTTTAAAAATTTAAACTTTCACCAATAAATCACCAAAAGGAAGAGATCGTCTGTACAACAGCTACTCTGGGTGCTTGTCACGCGCCCGGCACTGCGCTCTCAGCGCGGCACAGAACGCTGTATGCATAGCTCCTCTCTTCTGCGTGTAAGACTGGGGTCGCTCTCTGCTGACAGTCAGAGTTCTTAGTAGCCACAGGATTCAGGTCCACACAACCTGACTTTGAAAGTCTTAAGTGATGTGATGCTGCTTTTCAATGTAAGTGATTCGTCTATGGCTTTAAGAGTTGGTTTAATAAATCATCTGCCTTTTGTTTACATAGTACTTTCTTACTCCCAAGTCGTTGAACATGCATTATTTATCATTCTTTCCTATTTCCATTTTAAATAACTTCTAATACCATCTTGATAAGATTGCTAAAGTATATTAATTTTTAAAATATTAGTAAGACCTCCTATACCTTTAAAACTTATGGGGACATTTCTTACAAATATCTTTCTCCTAATGGGTAGGAAGAAATGGATGATGTTCTATTTTGGTAAAGTTGGATTCAACTTTTTCCTCAAAATAGCTCCTAGTGTTGGGCTCACTGTCCATACTAACACCAGACTTACTTGCACAGAAGTTCCTCCCCTAGCTAAGCTATTTTTCAATTTTAGTTCGAATGCTATTGAGCACTTACTGGTCCAAACTAACAAACTTAAGTATATTCTCATTTTTAATTCTAAGTCATCTACTAAGAAAAGTATAAATGCAAACTAATTTCAGAGTTACCTTCTCTAAGAGGCATGGAAAAGAGGCCTCTGATTTAACCAACAATTTCCCTGCTTTCTAACTCTATAAATTAGCTGAGTACAACATCTGAGTACTCTTCCAAGCACCCTATGAGCTAGATGCCATTGTTGGTCTCAAATAAACTGAGGCATTGCTTGTCCAGAGTTGGATAGGCAGCAGTGGAACCCAAACCCAGGCTGTGTGGCTCCAAAGCCCTGTGCTCACTCTTCCATCCTACCACAGTAATTCCACATTAAATACGTAAGGAATTAACCAGGCAATCTTCTTCTATTCACCATCACTACCACCAGTCAAGTTCTAGCACACCATACACATCAGGACATCCCAATTCAAATTGGAAATTTTTCTATTGTAATACTAATCCCAGTTTTATGTAGGAAAAGCTGAATAGTGTGATACTTACTTTCCTATACAGTTCACAAGTAAAGGAAAAAATTACAGAAATCATAACCCTAGAAATAGATATTTTGGGTATAATATGTTTTGTTTACTAACAAACCAGATAGTACATTTAAAATCAAATCTTATCTAGTGCCCATCAAAAAAATTGCAAACCTAAGCTCCTTGGTCTGTAGATCTATAGGGTCATGAGTTTCACTGTCCATGTGAAAGCGAACTTCCGGAGAAGAAAGAGTCAAAGCCCTAAATAAAAATAAAAGCGGTGAATTACTCAAGTGAGCCAATAACAGACATAACTCTGAAGGGATCTTTTAAAACAGAGAATGATTATAGCAGGTATGCAACAGATGTTCTTCTGAAGGCCTATGGCCCGCTGTTAAGTTTTACAGACCTACAATGCACTTAATGAGCATGCGAGAACAACACAACAGAAAGAGTCCCTGTGCTACTGAGGGTCTGAACACCTTCTGTCGCCACGCTTGAAATCTTACTGTTACATGGGTTTGTAATCACTCTGACCAATAAAGAAGGTTACTGGCAGCTTACTATTTACCTTGGACAATCGTGTATTAGGGTGAGGGATGATGGTGAGAGGAAAAATGAAGCTACTATGGGTAGATCGCTGACATAAGAAGATCCACAGTCCAAAAGTATCTTCCACATAAACTCAAACAATAGAGAAGAGACTGATAAACTACAACTACTAATATGTTACAAATGCTGATGACTATTAATATTTGAGTGCTATGGGTCGGATAACATACTACACTAAGTGTTTTACATGCATGCTACATTTAAAGACCTAGCAACTCCTTTGAAAAGTAAATGCCTACAAGGCAAGTTTAATATTTCTTTACACCTTGGTGCTATTTTCATTAGGTTTGCTACAAATCAACCCAAAACTTAGAATTTTAATGAGGCTGGGCAACATTGTACAATCATAGAAAAGGGGAAAAAATAATATGAGATGAGACAAGTTAAGTGAGATCCAAGTCCTTTTCTTCCTTAACTCCTCACCTTTCTTAGGGGAGCTACAAAAGGAATACTAGCAAGGAAATCTCAACAAATATTTCTTCCTTGCCCTGCAGTATTTACAAGGTTCTACATCAGATCTATTATGTATTTATTAATATATCTTGACTTAAAAAGCAAAGTATACTAATCACATTTTAATCATGTTTCTTCATAGACCACTATCTATGACATAACATTTATCCTTTAACATAGATATAATTTAACTTATTTTTTAAGAAGACAAGAGATAGCATTTTGTTTTTTAATGATTTTTTTCTCAAGTCTCCCTAAGACTGAGAAGATTCAATGATAGCTTTTACCAGTAAATGACCTTCTATTTACAAAATTAAAGGCTGTTTTTTGAACTTAAAAAAATATCTTTTCTATTCAAATTATGGAAGGTATGTTACAAATGCAAGCTTACATCTTTAAAACCATAAAATGAATACAGTTTCAATTGTTTCTCTCGGTTTCATTTTAAAATAAACTTTCTAAAAATTATCTTCACACACAGTTTCTTCTGATACCTGGCATAGTGCAAACCTTCACTTTCCACAGTGCAAACCATATTTGCTGAATAATGTTTCATTTTGTGTCATAAAAATTCAATTATAGACCTCTTGTTTATATTTAAAAGCTTGAGCAATAATTTCATTTGGTTTTACTGCATCCAAATTATCATTATCACTTTACATTTCTTGTTTAGGATTGTATGAAAAATTCCCAGGAAACTGAGGTGTGAACAGATAGTAACAGCTCTGCATAACTACCCAGAACAATACTGCCCAATGAACAGTACTTTCTGCAGAAATGGAAATGTTCTCTATCCATACTTCCCAATACGGTAGTGATGTCCACATGTGGTTAACTGAGCACTTGAAATATGGCTAGTGCAACTCAGGAACTGAATTTTTAATTTAAATTTAAATGGGCACATCTAATGAATGAGCATGGATATACAGTTTGTATTCCCCAACAAAAACACCACTGGTAACTGCTTATGACCTACCCTGGATGGGCATGGGAACCCAGACACCAACATCTAAAGTCTCTCTTTTTTTTTAATATCGAAACAGCAGCAAACTTAAAAGAGATTTGTTTGTGATTTCCTATATATGTTTAGCTGGGAAATACGAAACTGTAAATGTACTAAGAGACAATGTACTTGGTTTACTCTGATAATTGATGATGTCTTTCAAGAGTCCAATTTCTTTTAACTGCTTCAACAAGTGTGGGCACTTGGACCCTCTGTAGTTGGGCAAATGCCATGATATGACAGCTAAAAGACGTGACCCTGCCACCAGCTATCAGATCTTTGGGAAGACTACTTCTAAATAACTTCTAATCGTTAAAAAATAAAGGTGTATCATTTAAAAAAATAAAGGTGTTGGATGAAACAATCTCTTACATCTCTTGCAACTCTAAAGTGCAATAACAACTTCCTTTACATTTATTTAAATTGAAAATCAGTATTCAATATGGAAACTCATTTCTAATTAAAATTAAAAACAATCCACAGAAGAGCCCTGAAAAGGTCTTGCCTTCTTAGAATTTCTTTAAGATTTTTGCCTCAAACACGACAGTTTTTAGGACAACAAATTAAAGGAGGAAAGAACTCCTAAACAAACCTCAGTCCAGAATCCAGTTGCTAATATTGAAAAGGCAGGTAGGGGTAGGGTGTCTTTATGTACCAGTTTTTATTCAGTCTATTAAATAACTTATCACTGTCCACAATAAAACACTTTAAAGAGTTCACAAGTTATGTTAATGCCAAGATAAATGAATTAAGAAATATCTTAATAAACATTTTTGAAATGTACCCTTTTTCAATTCTTCTTTTTTTCAAAATTTTAGCTAGTTTGTTTAGTCCACGGAGACTAACAGTAATATCATCATTCATGGCTGCCGAATCAATTCTCATCTGCGCTTCAGCATACGTAAGGGAAGCCTGAAGAAGAAACATATATTAACACCAGCCTTACAAATTATAAGAACTAGCTTCCACATTCTCATATTTCTACTATATAAAACCCATGGTTTTGAAAAACCTAAATACCATTAACAAAAGAGAGAATCCTAACTATAACCTTCACATTCCACACGTATGACTCTGGTTCATTAACATTTCTCTGATGCATTACGCGGCACAGGCAAACTTATAAGTAGTATGGTAGCACGGTCAGTATATAAACTGCTTACACTTCAATGACCTTCATATTTCATATTTAGCATTCAGGTAATGCTAAAATAAAAAGGTTTGGTTATTCTCTGACAATAACTGTAAAGTGAAATCCTTTATAAGTTACTCCCCTACTCACTGGCAAATACTTAGGAAAATTGTAGTAATCTAATCATGGGGTTTTTGCAGGAAATTTTCTAAATACCTAAAATTAAATATCTAAAAATGAAACAAATCATAGCAGAAGATTTAAAATAATTTCCAATTTTAATCCAAATATACAAATAGCTGCTTCTGTTCCTTTTTCACTCTTCATGGAAAACTACCATTTTTTTTGGCTGATTTTTTGTTTGTTTGTTTTTAAGATAACTTTACAGCTCTGGCCGGGTGGCTCATTTGCTTCAGTGTCTCCCGTGCACCAAAAAAAAAAAAAAAAAAATTTGCCAGTTCAATTCCTGGTCAGGGTACATACCTAGGTTGCAGATTTGACCCCTGGTCAGGGCAGCATATAGGAGGCAACCGACTGATGTTCCTCTCTTACATTGACGGTTCCCTTTCTCTCTCTCTCTCCCCCCCCCCCACTTCCTCTCTCTCTAAAGTCAATAAAAAAACATATCCTTGGGCAGACAAAAAAATAACTTTACAAGTAAAATTTAGGAACAGCATAAGAGCGTTAGATGATGAGAGCCAGGTCAGGTTCTGGGGACAGTCAACTCCTCTCCTAGGAGCTAAGAGCTCCCCTTATAAAAATGTTTTCCGCTGTATGCTCACTATATTTTTTCTCATAATTTTGTTATACTGGCGAAGCATAGGAGAAAAATTAATTCACTGTTATTTAAAAACACAAATCTAGGAAGGCTTAAATCCTTCCCACATCACCACTTGTCAGTCTAACACTGCTTTCTCTCCAACTACGGGGTGATTACAAGAGAAAAAATGATGTGAAAGGGAGAGAAAAAAGCAGGCAGATCTGAAAACTGGATCACTGGAAAAGAGGGGTTTGGCAAACCTCACGCAAAGATTCAGGGGAAGGAAGAACACAGGGACCCCCGGGGAAGTACAGAGACGGGAAGAGGACGAGGAAGACAATGTGGCCGTGGCCCCTTTCCGTTCGAGCACCTCTCAGGCCAGGGCTGGGATCCAACACTGGTTCGTAACAGCATTTCTATGAACCAACATGAGAAGCAAGAAGACGGCATACAGGCCAACTTTTAAAACACTAGCCAGTCATACGCTGGGACAACTTCAAATACCGGGATTCCTGAGCTGGGGGTAAATGTCATCTATTTGGTCTTCTTAGTATACAGGCTTTCTAAGTTTCCAAATACAGGACAATGGCTACATAAACTCATTTATAAATAACATCAAGAATTAAGCAGATACCTACAAAAATCGAGATTTTGTTGCAACCCTGAAGAAAATAATCCTTAAGATAATAAGCCTAAACCTTTTCAAAGCAATCTAGAATACTGTTAAAAGTATCAAAGATTTTAAACATTAAAAGTTAGCCACGAAACTAACCTTTGAATTAATGACACTTTTTGTAAACCTTGTTTTTAAGATTTCAGCATTGTGATTCATTTCCCAAATACATGAAAATGCCAGCCTATGTGAAAAAACAGACAGTATCTGTTAATGGGAATCAGTTAAAGCAGTAACTACTGTGATCTTAGGAAAAAACATGCATAAATACCTGTCAACGTCACATCTTAAGGAACACAAGTTAGAGCTAAGCAAGTCTGGAACCATGTCAATCCTCTGGAACAGATAAAATAGAATCGTAGATTACTCAGCTACATATATACATTTATTTACTTGAGATTGTATTCTCAAACAGCATTAATTTCACAAGGAAAAAAGGAATATTCTGGTTTTTGTGAACAGAACTGAGAAAACACGAAATAAAAAGTCTACTTCCAGAAAGCACTGTACTTACACAAAACTGTTACAGAAGGGAAGCAGTGAAAGAAAGCTGGACTTCAGGTCAGGGAAGGTTCAGGCCTAAGGTTCAGTCCTCTGCACTAACCACCAACCCGTCCTCTGAAGGTCTCCTCCGTAGTCTGGACGCTGGGATTGTACCAGATACCTGACACAGGCCCTGCTACCTCCACGCCTGGACATTTTCCCTAGGCTTAGCACAAACTACATGGTGTTTTTAAAATGCTAAAATAGACACTAAATTTTTATGGCAAAAAGCTACCCAGAACTGTGACGATGAATTCAGAAGAGTCAACTTATCTTCTCCCTCTCCTTTCACAACTTTTCTCTGTAACTTTATGGGACCACACTCAATGAAGAATAAACGTAAACTGTGACAGAATTAACTCATGACGTAGAAAAGAAAGAAACAGAAAATACATTTTAATGAGCTACCCATAAATGGTTAAGTTAAGTGCTACATAACACTTTATATCAACTACATCTCTTGGGCCACTCAGTATCAAAGAACATTGCAATATTTTTACTGATTTAAGATCACCTCATTCTATATATTAGTCTTGTAGCTAATTCATGTACTATTCCAAACTTTGATTAATTAAGCATTCACAAGTCCCATGGTCTCTATGAACTAACAGCACAATTAATATAATAGCTATTCATAAGATTTCACTAAATATTGAGGCTGTCTTTTCCTAGGAAACACCTCAGACAATTTTATTATTAAGATTAAAACAAATGATGAGAAAGTTGCAAGCATGTATCAAAATTCCATTTTAAATTTAACAAATTTACCTTTTCACAAAGATACACAGTTGTTCCCCTTCTGGCTGACTCTTGATCCAAAGCATTTCCTGGCCTAATAAAATGGCTAACATCAGCAATATGAACACCAACCTTAAAAAGATAAAGATAAAAAGATATCAATACGCCTAATTGAATAAATGGAGTGTTAATGAGAAGAAATTCAGTGAAACGGAAAAAGGACTCAGTCACAATCACCAGTTCAGTTTTTCATACAAGCCTGTTAGCCTCTACAGCTACAACCAACTGTCCCTGGCACAGACAACTCACAAACACATTCTACGGTAGGTGAGAAAAGAAAATGAACTCAGGAACAACACTGTATTTGGATAAGAATGCAGTTACAGAATGAATACCTCCAAATTTCCATTTCCAAGTTCTCGACAATGCAGAGCATCATCTATATCGGTGCACCCTGGGGGGTCCACGCTGCAAACACAGAGATGTCTCAGGTCTTCTCGGTTTTTCATGTCCTAGGAGATGCCATGTGATTAAGAGAGAAAAAACTGTTCTGGAAGTACAAGTGCAGCACAGCCCCAATGAAATCAACGATGTATTTAAAACAAAAAAACCTGTCTTATTTCTTAATGATAACTAGACATCATCACTTACAACTTGCGGTTTCCTTGCCTTTGAAAGTTTGACATAATCTAGTGTTGGTCCTCTCGAAAAAACAATCCGTCAGTAAAGCAAGTGGTTTCTCCAATACAAGAGTTCTGTACCTAACTAAATGTGGGGCAGGAGGGGACTATGGTTTCTACATATTTAAAAACAGACAGAGATTCAAACAAGATTAAATCAGATGCAGTAATTTATAAAGTCGCTTAGAATTCCTCCCAACTCACCACATCAGTGATGGCCCAGGGCATCTTTGGAAGGAAGCTGAGAACGGCCTGAGAAAAGGGCTGGTGGGGAACATCATGTTCCAGCAACAACACCTCTGTCTCCGTCTCTTTGTCACCAACCTCACCTAGATTTCTCACAAAGTGTCCCTAAAACCAAAAAGTATTATTGGAAAGGTATATTTTAGAGTTGTTACTGGGTAACTTAGATCTTATTCCCACATTAAGTTCTTTGAGCAATTATATATAACCTTAGTATTTCTAAATGTACTTGTAATTACTTTTTAGACATGATCCCTTGGTAAATTAAAGCTGATTTTTCACAATAAGCTGATTTTTTACCATAAAGTTGATTTTTCGTTATAAACACTTGAAAATGAGAATTTTCAAGTGTTTATGATGAAGATTTAGCAAAGGCCTAGTTCTTATATAACAAAGCATCTGTTTATTTCCTATTATCTTTCAAATTCAAAATGTACTTCAAATACAGTAGTTTCAAAATGGTGACTAGCATCTAGTTGGTCTTAAACACTCTTGTAGTCATTATCAATAAAAGTTATTTGTTTGAAAATCTGAGTAAAAGTAACCAAATGACTTACACTGAAATTTCGTAAGATTAACTTTTGAATTGGATGCACTACTTATTAGGTAACTGAAATATTCCTAAATTTCAGTATGAATTCTATACATAAACAGATTCTAGTTTCACTAAGAGAAGCAATTTCATTCCCAAATTTTCAATGAAATACTCTAAAACAAAATGACTAATTCAAACTTACATTTGGGTATCTGGAATTTCTGGGCCATCCATCAATAGCAACAATAATTCTCCGTCCCTCCAATGCTGAAGCCTGTCTGGTTTCTATCCGAATTCGAGGAATTCTCCTGTCAGCAGGTGTAAAGAGATGTCTTCTTGACTAAAGAAAATGAGCAAAAAATATATTTCACAGACACACAAAAACTGGGATAAAGGCTAGGGAAGAGCCGCTCTATTAAACTGTATCTTTTTTTCATTATATAGTTACATGCTCCCTACTCACCTCCTTAATGTCGGACTTGGAAAGCATCCCACAGTATGGCCTCCAATTCCTTTTTATGATTCCTACGACTCTCCCTGTAGGCTTTAACATGTTTTCACTTACAGCAGCCCTAAGCTGAGATTTAAAAATAAAGATAAAAACCTTCAGTTATTTTTCCTCGAAGTATAATGACACAATTTCCCTTCATAATTAGAACGTGAATATGGACAACTAATATTTTCAGGCACTAAATTATGACATAAAAGTACAGAATCTTGATGTTTCAGAATTCTAGGCAAGAACACGTAAAAACAAACAATGGAAATTTTCCACAATGTAAAGGATTACAAAAACACATAATTGAAAAAATAAATAAAACTGAATAAATATCTCAGAATTCAACTCTTTCCAGTTTTAATGTGAGGATTTACTAACACATATGCAGGTATGGGAATTCATAAATTAGGGTTTTAATACTTGTTTGCACTAATCAACTGTCTGGCATTTATTAATTCCTTAAAAAAAAAAGAGAGAGAGATGTACCTTTAACAATTCTTATTTAAAATAAAAATTCAAAAAAGGGTATTTCTCATTAGACATAGCAGAAGGATCTTAAGGTCTTTCACCACCAACACTCTTCTGTGGCCTAGACTCTACACAGGTAAGGCCACAGTAAGGGTTCAGAGCACTGCATTAAAATTCACAGAAAAAGAAATGCTAATATTGGGTGAATAACTACATTATTCATGTAATTCTAAAATAAGGAAATAAACACGCCATATTAGGTAGACTTTGGCTCCTAAAAAACAACGGAAAGTATTTTCTTCATAATAAATATGGTAATAGAGAAGGAATTACTAAACAGACCCAAATATAAGGGCCCAAAAGTACATCTACTATGCCAAGAAAATTTTAATATTATGTAAAAACATTTCAGAAAATTTTAATTTCTATTTACTTAAAACTAATTCAGACAGATCACATTCTGAATGTCACACAGTTCAGGTTTCATAATCAAGTCTTTTTGTATTTAAACCCATTTATTTGAGCAAAATAAGACATAAATTCAAAACACTACTTAAATACTTAGAAAAAAGTCAACTGTGTAGAAATAAGAGGGGGGACCCAAAAAAACAAATTTATAAAAAATTGTCCATTTATTCTTACATGTTTAAACTTCAGTCACCTCCACAGTACTCTCCATTTGATGCAATATACCTATTGAGACTTTTCCCCACCGTTTAACAGGTTTTGAACTTGTCGATTTTGATGCCTTTTAGTGCTTGTGTTTTTTGTTTCTCCTCATCCACACCGGCAAAACAGTTCTCTTTGAGGACATTTTTCATCCGGGAAACAAAAAAAGTTGCTCAGGGAGAGATCGGGTGAAGAGGGAGGGCAGGGCATTGGGGCTGTATCATTTTTGGTCAAAAACTGCTGAACACCCAGCACAGCTGGGTAGGTGCTCTCGTAAATCACCCATCGCAAAGCGGGCAAATGCGCTGAAAGGCTCTTCAAAAAAAATTCAGTGAGGCCGATCGCAGCCTCTCACAACACCACCAGCTGACGCTGACACAGATGGGTTTCTGGAACTCACCTACTACAGGTGAGTGCTACAGAGGGAACACTCTCCAGAAGCCAATGCCAGTTTTTTTGATGTCCCCCCTCGTATAATTTTGTTCACTGAATCTGAAAGCCATAAAGCTTCTTTAATTTTCTCCAAAGCTAACGCACTAGTTACACAGAAGTGCACAGACAAAAATGAAAACCTGCTCGTTTTCATACAATGAGTTCTCTTTCCTCTTCTTTCTCCACGTCATCTTCATTTTGACCTTCATCATGTAAAACCACAGAGGACGGCGCTGCCCACTGATTCTTCGGGAGAAGCTCCACGGCCACAATGTCTTCATGAACAGCTCGGTTTAAATTTTTAAGTCCTTGTAAGATGATCTGTGTAAAACAGCAAATGGCAAGTGTCCAAATATTTTTAATTACAATAATGGGAAGGTTACTTACCAGAAGTTTTGATATATTTTGAATGTCTCCTGCATCTCTATTTCTCCTTCTTCACATTTTTCTTCCTTAGAGTGTCCCCTTACTACACCCTCTTAATTTCTCAATATCAAGTAGAAAAAACATGATCAGAAAATACAAGTTATGTTCACAAATCCATCATAACTCTTACATTACTACCAAGAGACCTCGGAAAAATTTCTTAACCTCTCTAAACTTCAAGGTCCTGAAGGTAATACAAAAAGCGTATCTACTTCAGAGGCAAGATTATAGGTTAAGTGAAATGCAGCATGCAAAACAGTTAGAAGAATACCTGGCCAACAGCAAGCATCCCAAAATAATTGCTATCCACTTTAAAGTGTTTGAAGTGTGTCTAGAGCAATTAATGCTATGTAATTAGTCCCTCCCATAACTGGTCATAACATATAAAATACAGGCATCCTATTTATCATTATTTGATTAACCTTAAAAGGCGGTTAATAGAAAGTTCTTTTCTTCTGTAAGCAGTTTTCTAAAAAAAGTGATTAATCCTAGATTAATCCTATCTACATACATCCCACACAGCTGCCTTCAAGCAGATAAACTGGGAGTACAATGCAAATTTAAATTCTCCTACAAAACTTTAAATACTTATAAAAGAAAATAATGAACAGAAAGTATTTTATTATACACGGGATATATTTATACACTTGCCTCTTTGTTTTCTTCAGCGTCTCCATGAACCCACACTGTAGCTTCTAAGTAATTTTCCCTGCTGGCTCTATATGTTCCTTGAAGGTATGTACCGGATTTTATGCCTTGTTGCAGCTTACTTAAGGGAAGATGCTCTGAAAATATTACTTTCCCACTCTCTATTTCGTTCTGTGAAATTAATGAACCAAAGATACAGTTAGTATGTAAGTTTTCTGCAAACCAGTATATAACTATTATCACTATCAATTAATTTCTCTTAAAAACCTTCCACGTCATGGTATATACAACTCCATTAATGAGAGAGTATAGCAAAATGAGAAAAAAAAATGCTTTCTATTCTTAGGACAACTTACACAAATATTTCAATTTCATTACATTTAGGTGGTCAGCCACAGATGGTTAGCGATTTAGGTGTTATGCCACCAAGAAACTCTGCATATCTCCAACCCCCGCCCCAAGCCTCCCAAAAGAAAGGTGTGTATTTAAGAGGGCAGGCCTCACTTCCATGACAAATCTGTGGCTACTAAAGCATAAGAAATGCTATTTTTACTTTGGCTACTTTAAATAGCTAAGGATATAAGATAGAAGTTGGGAATTGCCTTTTATCTACAATACCTATCAAGATTCTTAGCAAACATTCAGACCCTGACTGCCGGGCTCCTTTTCCTCTCCATTTTCCTTTACACTCCCTCCTTTTTGCTTCTTTTCTCACTCTCAGGTGGGTGACCTCGATATCCATCCTGAGAATCAGAAGCAGCCAGTACATGTTCTGACCCCAGAATCTGCCCGCCTACTTGAATCTACACCAAAATCTGAGCTTTCTCTCCTGTAACAATGAATACAATGGGATACAATGTTTCTGCTCTTTCAATCGAGCACTACAAGCCGTGTCCTCTCCTCTATTCGAGAACTTTGTCTCTCTCCGGAATCAAAACTGCTCCCTCTCTGTTATAACATTTTCACCATCATATAAACATAAGATGATCTATTACGAATAAATAACAACATTTTGGTCTCTTTCCAAACCCTCTAACACTTCATGAAATTTTTGAGTATGTGCCTCTAACCATTTTCCTGTAAACGCTGTGGTTTTTATCACATGATACTGCATACCGTGAATGTGAGGCACACGGATGTTGTATCACACCATACCTTACACTCACCCCACGCAGTACTTAATCAAGTACTCTGTATTACCAGGGTAACATTATTTCTTGTTTCTTCTTCTAGATCAGTGCTATTCGAAACAATTGTGATGAAGGAAACATTCTTTTTGTGATGTCCAAAATGAAAGCCACTAGGCACAAGTGGCTCTTGAGCACTTGAAGTGGATAGTGCAACAGAGAAACTGAATTTTTAACATGAATTACATGTAAGCAGCCACATGCAGCTAGTGGCCACATATTAGACACGGCAGTCCTAAATCTGTATTCCAAAAATCAATCCTAGCTTTCATTTTCTCACTTCCATTTAGTTTTTGTAAAGTAGCTGATGGGAAAAAAAACTGTAAAGAATAGATGTATGGAAAATGTTCTATTACATAAAACCTATTTATATTATAACAATAGCTACAATGTACATTTACCCAGGCTATATGCCAGGCTCTGAGATAAGAATTTTATTAATAGTGCTGTTATTATCTCATTTAATCCTCATAGCAACACTATTAAGTCACTATTGCCAAACACACTTTACATGTAAGGAAATGAGGGCTCACAACGTTTAACGAGTTCCACAGTATATCCCCTCACGTCTGCTATTACACTGATCCCTTTCCTCATCCCTCTGCCTCTAATCTTGCCCATGATACAGTGTATCATCCTACATAGCGATATTAGAGTGCTCGTTCAAATAAATAAGATTTCCGATCATTCTCCCCCATCCCCCCAGGCAGACTTTTATACACCCTGAATTTCCTTTAGCCTGCCATTAGGTAAGGTACAGAGCCCAGAATTCTCCCTGCTATCATCTCTTCATAGCTGCCCTTGAGATCTTTGTAAGATAGTTTAAAAATTGCTGACCTACTGAACAAATTCTAGGTCCTCATTATCAGGCCCCCACCCTTCCTGTTCTACCTCTCAGGACTCCCTTCCCTCCTCCATTGGAATTATGCTACAGCTGCATGCCCTGTCTGCATTTGCCCACCACTTCTTCGTCAAACACCTACTCTGATTCACGAACCAGCCATGGGTTCGTTTATTTGTTCATCAACAAACAGTGCTACGAATGCCAGGCCACACTCGGGCTGCTGAGGAAGGACTGGCAAACAGCGCTATTTTAGAAAAGTCACTTCTTTTAGGAATGGCATTTTGATTACAGCCACTCTTACTGTCACAACTCAACTCCTATTGCAATTTCCACCGACATTCTAATTGGTAAGTTTCATAACCTGAAGGGGCTATTTTAGTATTTTCACTTTGCAGAACAGAATAAAACAAACGCGAACATACCGCTTCTTCAGACAAACAAGCAAGGCGATCTGTGAGTTCAGGGTTAGCAGTCAGGCTCTTTACATATTCTTCACCTGAAAAGTAAGTTTGATTGTTCTTGAAAAATTCAAGTTTTTTTTATTTGTCTTTTCTTAGATATGGAAGAACATCGATAATCTTGTTTGTGATGGTACATCTCTCTCTTTTTTTTTTTGGAAAGAAAGACCGTATCTGTTGATGTGGTCATGCCAGAGCACACAACGGGACAGGAATATCGTTGAGCTTTTATTGCTAAGCCAATTCCAAATGGTGATGGGGAAACTGGCCACCGGGCACCACAAAACACTGAGCTTAGAAATGCAGAGAAATTTACAAATGCAAAAATAGGGGCAATATAGGACTATGAAAGTATTATACAGTCAAGTGAATTTCTGACGATGAGCCTGATAATTTTTATATGCATTTGCAAACATGACTTAACAGTTGATACATTTAGACTTACAAGTGAAAGCTGGTATTCCCTCTTCTATGGCTTTCTCTTTGTTTTTCCTGTCATTGGTGATGAAGATAACTTGCAGCTGATTCTCTGCTGACATTTTCTTCAAGTGTTCATTGTACCATTTTGCTGCCACTCTAATGGCTCTATCATTCCTATCATTAGAATTTTCTCCCTGTTTTTGTTCCACGTAAGTTTCTCTAAATGTAAAGAAAATAAAAATTGTTTAAAAGAAAAATGAGTATCAATAAAAACAAGCGTATGTGAAAAGTTTTAAGACATAAATGCTTAATAACCACTAAACTTAAAAGCCAAGGTATAACAGAGAAAAAATAAATAGGATCTGTATAGTTAAGTTTCTAAGACAATTTGCTTGAAAATAGAAAACCATGTTATTAATGAAATAAAAAAAAAGGCTAAAAATTTTTATTTCATCAAAAGAAAAATTAAGGTCAGGATTTAACAGAAAATAAGCAATGATTTGCTGGAAAAAACTATAATTAAAATTTGCAGGTCTGATGAGATTTCCTTTGAACTGTAGATTAACAGTAATGCCTAAAAGCCATACACAGTACAATTCATGGTCACATGATTTACAGTTAAAGTCATAATGCATGTAAATTATTCATGATAAACACACAATAAATGCCAGAGGCCACCTAGAGACTGAAAGACCAGATACACATATGACTGCACACTCCCTTCTATCTACTCTGAACTCCCAAATATGTCGGCACACTTATTTATTTAAGTCTGTTTTTCTAGCCAAATTTAAGTATAATGACAAAACTCAGTACAATAACTTCTACTGCTAAAGATAATAAATTCAGGCCTGGCTGGTGTGGCTCAGTGGATTGAGCATCCCCCTGCAAATCAAAAGGTATCCAGTTTGATCCCAGCAGGGCACATGCCTGGGTTGTGGGCCAGGCCTCCACTTGGGGATGTGCAATAGGCACCCAATCAATGTTTCTCTCTCACGTTGACATTGCTCTCCCTTCCTCCGCTTTCCTCCTCTCTAAAAATAAATAAAGTCTTATTTAAAAAAGATAAATTTGGCCCTGGCTGGTGTAGCTCAGTGCATTGAGCGCGGGCTGCGAACCAGGCATCGCAGGTTCGATTCCCAGTCAGGGCACATGCCTAGGTTGCAGGCCATGTTTTCCAGCAACCACACATTGATGTTTCTCTCTCTCTCTCTCCCCCTCCCTTCTCTCTCTAAAAATAAATAAATAAAATCTTAAAAAAAAAAAAAGATAAATTTGATTTTAAAATTTTAGACTTAACTTATAATAATGGTTTTTAGAATTATTTTATTCTTCACCATTAAATGCATCTACTAATGCTTTATGGTACAAGACACTGCCATAAATTTTCAAATTGGTTTTAGTGTGACTTGATCAACAGCATCTTATAAGATTTTCCCAAGTGACCTAAGGAAGGTTTTCCGGTCAACCCCAGGAATGCTAAACTCTACTCATGTACTTAAGCTAACAAAAACCTCTGATTAGGGATCTGATGACCAAGCTGCATAAAAACTGGATCTTTCTGCACTGAAAAGCAAGTGAGACTGCTGCTTCTAGAATTCAAGGACGAGCTCAGAATAAGAAGGCTGCAAGTGCCTCACTGAGGTTCTATACAAGACCAATGTATCTGTTTAAAGTTTGGGCTATAAGGATAAAGAAAAGAAAATTGGGAAATTAATTTTTTTTAATTTGCATATTATAATGTAATTTCATTACCGTATCTACCGCTAATCCAGTGGTTCGCAATGGGGGTGATTTTGCTCCCTGGGAATATCTGACTTGTCTGGAAACATTTTGGGTTATGACTCTGGACAGAGGGTAAAGGGTTGCTACTGGCATCTAGTGGGTAGAAGCCAGGGATGTTGCTAAATATCAGCCCATCCACTGGATAAAGAGTTTTCCAGTCCAATATATTGGTAGAACCAAGGTTGAGAAGCCCTGATCTAACCTAATAAAAGTATACTAAGATGCTTCATCAATTTATGAAACATAAAAAATCATGTTATCTATTTTCTAAGATCATATATTATGTTCAAATATAAGTCTTGAATTTGAAATATAACAAAGAATTCTATACTTTAACCTTATTTTCTTCAATGTAATCAGTTACAAGGGACTGGTGTAACTTTTAAAAGCCCATTAAGAATAAATCTGCTTTATTATTTAGAACCTCCTTCACAAACATTTACATTTTATTAACCTATGCTGGCTCCTCATATAATATGGTTTTCCAAGAACCCAGTTAATCTTATCTACCACGATTCTATTCCTCAACACATACTAAAATCAATTCAAAATGAAAACATTTTGGAAATAAAAGTGCCTACTATAGCCTAGAAGTCCGGAGCCCTTGCTTTGAGGTTTGATCCAATCAATGTCTATGTGACCTGAATGAGGTCTCCTTAGCATTATGTTCTACACAACTGTATGAGAACCAAGTAAAACTCCTGTAAGTATGAAACCTATCAGACTTCTTCCGACCTCACAAAAAACTGACAGGAGCCCTCCCTAAATTTAGATAATTCCATGTTTTGTTTTTTTTTTTGATAATTAACATAATTTCCCTCCTACCTATGGTGCTCGTTAGTGAAAGTATAGAAATGCTTCTCCTGGTTATTAGTCACATCTCGGATTCGTTTATATACCGGGGCACTCCGATTCCTCACTTCTTGCATAACTGTTTGTAGGACAATTACATTCCTGATGGCAGGATCCTCAAGAACATCAATCTTAAAAAAGAAATGATGAGAAGAAATAATTTTTTCTATGTTCATTTGCAAATTGTTTCTGTCGAACATAAAACCCTATCAGTTTAAAAAATTCTAAACATGCATTAAGATAAGGAGATGTTTTGCTATAGAAAATCCTTTAGGTTTGGTAGAGAAAAACATATATAAAAGACTAACTCTAAAACTTCGGAGAATTAAGTCCATTAATAAAGAAATAGGTTGGCCCACATCGTTTTTGTTTAATAGGCAGTTAAAAAGCTGCCTGGGGGTCGCAGACTGGAGGCCACAGAAGCTCAGGTCCCGGCCTCCGGAGACTTACAATCTAAGGCGGAAAAGACACCAAGAGTTAGAAAATCAAAGTACCTACACTTACTATGCCTCCAAGAACTCAAAAATACTACGTTCAAGGAAAAGAACTTCGGCCTGGGGTACAGGGGCCACGGTTTCCTCCTATACCTAAGAGTTTGCCTCTCCCTGAGTGCAGGATGCTGCCCCAGACGCGCCTCTCTGGGCCTTAGTTTCCCTAGCTGTCACACCCCTTCCTCTGGTGGAGCTAGCCCGCCCGCCGACGCACCTGGTGCAGCAGCACGTTGGTGTCAGGTAGCAAATAGTGCGGCTGCGGGCAGAGGCTGCTCGGTGGGTCTAGGGGCTGCGGCTCAAGGACCGGCCCCTCGTGCGCGCCGCTGCAGGCCGCACACCCCGGAGCACCGCAGCCGATGTCGTCCCGTAAGTAGTGCTCGCGCACGATCTTCATCACGCCCCCCGCCCGTGTCTTTTTTAAGAAAGTCTTGGACTTCAGCATCTTGCCTCGCAGCGCGGAATCCCGACTCTGATACCACTGGACCGAAAAATGTCCCGTTGCACAACTATACTTTACAGGGATGTTCGCCCCTTCCCGCTCCAGACATTAGCAAACACTTCTCGCGGGAAAACGTCGAGACTGACAGTGGTTGGCTCTCCGAGGGCTGCCAGAATTGGACGAAAGCGAGGAGCTTGGGAGGATGGGTGGACCCCGGAGCCATTTCCCCGCCCTAATGTAGGCGGGGCCCGCCTCTGGACCTCAGCTCCCAACATGCATCGCTTCCCGCGCCGGGGCGTATCCGGGCTAAGTTCCGGCGCTGGGGCCTTAGCTTGCTGCCGCTAGCTCGGTCCTCCCCGGGACGCAGCAGTGGTTGTCCTGGTTACGGGTACGAACGGTCCCCAGCTTGAGATTCGTTATTGAGGTGCTGCAAGCTGAGCCGCAGCCTGAAGACGCCTTCAGCTCCTTGGAGTAGCGGCAGTGGCGGCCAGTACAGCCTGGGACGTGGAGTAATTGAAGCAATCGACGTAGCTCTTGGTTATCCCTTCCTTTCGCGCGTGGGGCAAGGAATCCTCCGATGCTGTCAAGTTTGGGTTTTATTCCTCACCCCGCATGCGTGACCAGTCTCTTGTCCCAGATCCTTTGTAATCCAGGTGATGTTATTGCCTGTCTTTGGTTTCACCTATTCTTATCCTTTGGCCTTTAAAAAGGGAGGAAGCCGATCCGGCTAAAGTTCTTACCGTTGCCTCTCAACACAAATCGTTCCGTTTAGAAAAACTGATATCTACAATACCGTGAATAATTCATTATATCGCGTAGTATTAAAACGGAGGAGTTGCAGAAATTCTTTTAAAGGACTAAAAGGATCGACTTAGAATTCTTGAGGTTTTTCTCTTCTACCGTCTTGTTTTCATGCTGCAATCTGTAAGCCTATAAAAAAATGCTACTGTTTCCCCTTTTTAAAAATCTTTAGTGATGCCTCATTGCCTGCAGAATAAATTTCGAACACATTTGATACTCAAGGGCCTTCACACCCTTGATTATTATGGTGTGTGCCTGTGTTTGGGGAGGATGAGGGAGTCACTACTCTCATTCACAAAGACTTGGCCCCAGCCTGACAACCACTACCTTCCACCGTCGTTTTACATTTTCACCACCTTTGTACCAACCTTAACACCCGCATGCTCTTCCCTTTTTACTGCTGCTCCCCATATCCAGCAAGGTTCTAGATTCTATCTCTGTACTAACTTCCCTTTTCACTCAAAAGTGATTTCTCTAATATTGAACATATGCTGCCTTTATCCTTTATCTAATCAGTTTCTTTGTTTCTACCTAATAAGATTCCTCTCCTGAACACGGGGTTTCTTATTCATCCAAGTGCTTGAGTTCGTAATAGGATTTAATGAGTTTGACTTAATATGTTTGCTCTGAGCAGTAATTTACTAATCTGTCCTAGATTTGGGATCCTTAGATTATCTAATAATTACTTAGGGAATCCTTAGTATCTCTTTAATATGGTTCCCACAGAGATTGTTTGAATCATTTAAATTAATGTTTTTTAACCTACAGAAAATTGAAATAGAATTGGAGAAGAAAACTGATCTGTGATGTCTCAAAAAATTGTCAAGGCATCAAAAAAAATTAATGTCTCTAGCTCTCTGGAATCTGAAGATATTAGTTTGGAAACAACCGTTCCTACAGATGACATTTCCTCATCAGAAGAGCGAGATGGTAAAATCAAAATCACCAGGCAGCTAATTGAACGGAAAGAACTACTTCATAATATTCAGTTACTGAAAATAGAGCTATCCCAGAAAAATATGATGATCGACAATTTGAAAGTAGACTATCTTACAAAGGTAAGATCAGCGTAAATGTTATGTAATTAATTGATTTATTGTTTTCAAGCTGCTGATAAATAAGAATTAAATATTTATGTAATTTTAACGTGAGATAATTGTATTTCCTTTCATAGCTTCTGAAAGCTGGTTTTAGAAAGGGGTATATGTGAATAATATTTCTGTGTATCAAAAGTACTGAAATAAAGGGTAACTTAAAAGTGGGCAACGATGAATTGCTTTTGTAGGCTCAATTTTGCAAATCTAGCATAGGTGAGGTGTATTTTTGTAGGTTTTTTTTCCCTAGCCAAGTTATCTTCTTCATTGAGAACCAGCCCTGATGTGGCTAGTTTGTTAGGGAAGAATCAAAATCATAATTATTATTGAATCTTTATAGTTCTCTGTCTTGGAGATTTGGTTTCTTTGGTATCTTTTTATTTGATATTTACTGTATTTGTCTTTCAGTTTGATAGTTACTGTGACATAGTACCAAGCATAAATTCAAGTACCATAGTCTTTATCAAGTGGTGTTTGCCAATTAAGAAAGGGTATCCTGGTCCTTGTTTCTCTGCTTTGTGTGGTTGTTTATAGTTACACAGTATTATATGTAAGACCTCGTAAAGATGTCACTAGCTGTAAGAAATTTACACGCTTTTGGAAAGACAGGAGACACTTCTTAACTCTACTACTTCTAGCCTGAGAAAATCTCCAATTGCAAACCCTCCACCTTTGCACTTTATCCCATCTCTTCCTATCCTCCCCTCCCATTTGGTTGTTTCAGTTATACCTTCTCTCTTGCTAAGTCAGTCTACAGTTTCAGCCCTTGCCTACGTATACTAATGTACTTCAGAATCTTGCCCATTGCTTCTAGGAAAATAAAGCACCCTAAACCACAAGTCTTGATGAAGTAAACAAATAGTTTAGGCAATTTTATTTTAATATTAATAACTAACATTTATTGAATGCTTATTTTGTACTTGTCACTTTTCATATGTTATTATGTTTAAGCCTTGTAACTCTTTGAGATATAGGTGCTTTGGGATGAGGGCTGTTGTACATGAGCAGTCGTCTTCAATGAATCAATAGACTAAGTTAGACTAGTGCCTGATATTTAGTAAGCACACAGTAAATATTAATTATTATTGTAGTTATCAACTAAAATAATATCCTCATTTTTAACCTTCCCTTTATTTTCTGTGTCTTATGTGTGTATGTTCATAGGACTACCTAGCTCTGTTTGTTGCTTTGGTATTTATCTATTTTAATAGACTGTGATGTTCATGATGACCAGGGACTTCTTTGTATTCACTGTGTATTGCCACTACTTAGATCAGTTCCCGGCACATAATAAGTGCTCAACTATTTCTTAAATGAGGCAGTGAATCCCATTTTGCTCCTGATGAGACAGAGCCCCAAATGGTTAATAGTATAATGAGGCCATTCAGTTAGAAGTGATGGAGGCAGGCAGGATTCATATCAAGAAGTCAGAATAAAGCTCATACTCTATCCAAGTGGATTTCCTAACACTTAAGTTCTCTGTACAGTTACCTACCCACACTTGGTCACTAGGTGTTTTAGCAGTGTATCCAGTGGCTTCCAGTATCTATTCCTTTACTCATAATGCCTTCACTTCTCATATGGACTTCTGTAATGCTACTGGCTTCACCCATCAAGAACTCTATTTATGCTAGTCATTGAAGAAGCCCGAGGTAAGTCTCCCATTCATTAGTCCACCCACTCTGTCAAAAAATATTTTTTAAGTGTTATATCCAGACTTACGGGGTTTTGAAGGCCATTTTTAAAATTGTTTTCAACTTCCATTGTGCTGGGTTATAAACGGCTTCTTTTTTTTTTTAATTATGGCCTTTATAGAAATGGGAGGCTCTCTAGTGTATCAGATCAGAGCTACAATTCTAGATACACAAGATTTAGGTTTGAATTCCAGCCCTACTCATTACTTTGGGAAAATTTCTTAACTTTTTTTGTTCCTGATTTCCTGGGAAATAAGAATAATAATAGTATTTACTAAATAGAGTTGTTGGGAGGAATTAAATTAATTAATACACATAAGCTCTTAAATGCTTGGTATCTAACAAAATAATGGTAGTGGCTGCATTTATTCAGCACTATATTGTTTTTATACCCTTGTTGCTTAGTTCAGTTACTTTATTGTGGTCTTTTACTTGGACTGCAAATGTAGAAGACAATCATATTCCTGAGTTTATTACACATAAATCACTGATCCATGCAAGATCACTTTTTACTTTGTATATTTATTCCTTTTATTCCCATAGCTCATTTCCATTCCTCCTCTCTATGCAACTATTTTAATTTTAATTATTTTTAAAACATTTATTTTTGAAAATGGGTATCGTATTTTTCCTTTGCATAAATGTAAATTGCATGTTTTGTTTTATATTTCATTTCTTTTATAATTGTTTTCTACTCAGCCCTGTTTTTAAATCATTTATATTACTTTGTGTATATCTGGTCATCTGTTCCAACTTCCATATAATTCCATCCACCAATTTATCCATCAACTCCCACAGTGATAGGCCCGCAGACTACCTCTGACTCCTTCCACCACATGCAACATTGGCCCTCTGCAGACATTTCTCTTCTGTGTGAACATGTCCTTGACATATATAATCAGGAGTAAAGTTTCTGGCTCATACAGTATATGTATACTTAGTTTAATTTAGTCTTCTGCCAAACTGCTGTCCAAAATAAATAGACTTACTGTACATTCTCATGGTTTTTTTTTTTTTTTTTTGTCATTGTTTTGTTTTATCTATTATTATTCTGCTTAGTATGAGAACCCTTGGAGGTAAGATGTTCCCTGTCACATATATGAAGAAATATCATATGGTAGAAGAATTAGCCTTCCTTTACTTCATTTAATCCAAGGTACCTTGATTATAAATGGGTCATTGCATTGTATTGCCGAGTTAAAAACTGCCAAGTTAAACTGTTACGTGTTTTAGATCAGAAGATGCATTCCACTTTCAGAGATGTAAAATTTGAGAAAGTGTGAGTTTGAGATCAATGAAAGAGCAGTATTTTTAGCCACTTAATTTATTCTCTAAAGCTTACCAGTGCAGAGCATTGGGGATACAGAGATGAAAATCTCATATTCTAGCATCCCAAATACTAAATTTCCTTCACTAGACTACAGCTCCAGGAAAGTATCAGGAAAGGTAGATTCTGCTGAATATGAACCTGTTCTTCCTCTTCACATTATAAATGACCTGATTTTAAGATACCGAACTTCTTGTCATTGAAAGCATTCAACTAGTCCTGAATGGTCAAATATTATGAATGTTATGGGTATTTCTGTTGTAGAAAAAGATTGAACCTACTGTCCAGTGTGTCAGAAATTAAATTCAGCTGTTAAATCAGAAATTTGGAAAATGCTGGCTGCCTTGTAACAGAGATATGGAAACTGTAGGTTAAGCAAGATAAAGATATTGTATCTCTGGTTTAACAGGATCTGAAAATAAGTCCTTTGGATCTGGTATGGTTACTCCTTAATATCAGAAACCCAAGCTTCTTTAACCTTATGCATACCTGTTTTTATCATGTAGTTTTTACCTCAGAATCACAGGTAGCTGATGCATCTCTTGTATTATTTCTGTTCCAGGCAAAAATAAGGAGAAAAATAATTGGATAATGGGGCACATGACAAATGAGTCCTTTAAAGAGCTTTCTCAGAAGTTCAAGCCAGTGACTACAATTGACTAGAACTATATAGCATAACCACCCCCCACCAAGAAGGGTGGTAAGCTGGAAAATTTAAGTTTTTAATTGGAACATTGTTGTCACTGATAAAAATCAGAGTAATATTAAAAAGAAGGGAAGACATGATTTTGGGGAGATAAGTGATTTTCTTATTCATCAAGGCCACTTTTAGTTAGGAAATACATATTTGACTCTCTCTAACATCTTTCTACACCTCTACGGCACCAATACAATGTTTGTGTTTATTACAGTTAATGCTGATGTTACAGTTTATCATAGTGTAGTACTATGAATGTCTTGATCCTTGCTGATTTAGTTTCTTCATGTCTAAAAACAGGAACCACTAAGTCCAAAGAAACTTAAAGAGTACTGATTTCTACTTCCCACTCAGTGCTTCCTAACCGAGAACTTAGAAGGGTACCTGCTTAGGCCAAACTTCTTGATAGTAGAGAATTGTTAGCTTGATATTTATACCCTTCCATTGCTGTCTAAATCTCTTTCCTTACCACACTTCTTTAATCCCTTCCTTTTCACTCTCTTGCCCATCAGTTTTTAAAATGCCAAAAACTTTTTAATTTTCATTAGAGAGATTGGTGGGTTCCTATGGCTTGGGAAATGAAGAGGTGCATCTCCCCAGCTTTATTGTCTTTGAGGTAAAGTACTTAATTTAGAAGGCAGTTGAGATTCCAACCAAAATGGAAGCATAGGTAGATATGCTTCACTTCCTCACACAACCAAAAGAAGGATAACAACCAATTTAAAAACAACAACCAACCAGAACTGCCAGAAAATCTAATTGTATGGAAGTCCAGCAACCAAGGAGTTGAAGAAGAAACATTAATCTAGACTGGTAGGAGGGATAGAAACGGGCAGTGGGGGAATAGAGGATGCATGGCAAGGAGGTGACTGGTAGACCAGGTAGGTGAGGTGGCAGCTGGCAGACCAGACAGTCCTATATCCATATGTGGATAAACCGGGAGGAACAACTGGGGAGTGAAACAGACCACACAACCCAGGGTTCCAGCACAGGGAAAAGAAAGCTTCAAAAGACTCTGGCTGGAAAACCTCTGGGGGTTTTGGTGGTGGGAGGAACTCCCCGTTTCACAGAGGAGTCCATTAGAGGGGCTTGTGGGAACCTAGAACACACACAAGGCCACCCACCCGGGAATCAGCTCCAGGGAAGCACCTGAAAGAGCACAGTTCACTTGTGGGAAGTAGGGGAAGTAACTGAAAGTGGGGTAAGAGTCCAGCACCCAGCATTGTTCCCTCTCTAACCCCTCCCCCACATACAGCACCACAACTCAGTGAAGAGGGTTGTCCAGCCCTGGTGAACACCTAAGGCTCTGCCCCTTACAACATAACGGGTATGCCAAGACAAAGAAATAGGGCCCAAATGAAAGCACAGATCAAAACTCCAGAAAAAGAACTAAGTGACAAGGATATAGCTAACCTATCAAGATGCAGAGTTCAAAACACTGGTAATCAGGATGCTCACAGAAATGGTTGAGTACAGCTGCAAAATAAAGGAAGAAGTGAAGGCCATACAAAGTGAAAAATATACAGGGAACCAACGGTAAAAGGAAGGCAACCAGGACTTAAATCAATGATTTGGAACAAAAGGAAGAAATAAATATTCAACCAGAACAGAAGGAAGAAACAAGAATTCAAAAAAATGAGGAGAGACTTAGGAACCTCCAGGACAACTTTAAACATTCCAACATCTGAATTATAGGAGTGCCAGAAGGAAAAGAGGAAGAGCAAGAAATTGAAAATTTATTTGAAAAAATAATGAAAGAAAACTTCCCCAGTCTGGTGAAGGAAATAGACATACAAGTCCTAGAAGCTCAGAGAGTCCCAAAGAAGTTGGCTCTACAGAGGAACACACCAAGACTCATCATAATTTAATTACCCAAGATTAAAGATAAGGAGAGAATCTTAAAAGCAGCAAGAGAAAAGAGGAGAGTTATCTACAAAGGAACTCCCATAAGACTATCAGCTGATTTCTCAAAAGAAACCTTCCAGGCAGGAAGGGGCTTAAAAGAAGTATTCAAAGTTGTGAAAGGCAAAGACCTCCATTCAAGATTACTCTATCCAGCAAAGCTATCCTTTAGAATGGAAAGGTAGATAAAGTGCTTCCCGGGTAAGGTAAAGCTAAAGGAGTTCATCATCATCAAGCCCTTATTATATGAAATGTTAAAGAAAGGGACTTATCCAAGAAAAAGATCAAAACTATGAACAGTAAAATGATAACAAACTCACAACTATCAACAACTGAGCCCCCCCCCCAAAAAAAAAGAAAAAACCCTAAGCAAACAACAGGAACAGAATCACAGAAATGGAGATCCCATGGAGGGTTATGTGAGAGGTGGAAGAATGGGAGAAAAGGTACAGGGAATAAGAAGCATAAATGGTAGATACAAAATAGGGGGAGGTTAAGAATAGTATAGGAAATGGAGACGCCAAAGAAGTTATATGTATGACCCATGGACATGAACTAAGGTGGAGGGAATGCTGGAGGGAAATGAATACAAGGCAGAGGGTGATAAGGGGTAGGAAAAAATTGGGACAACTATAATAGCATAATCAATAAAATATGCTTACAAAAAAAATGAAAGAAGTCCATTGAAACCGAAAAAGCTGTAACCTGGAAAATAACTTTTTATCCTTTGAATAGCTGTAATCTTGATTTGAAAAATAGTAATACTGAGGAATGTGGTTTTATTTGTTGATTTAAGATACTTATTGAGACATGTTGCTGGGAATGTAGCAATGAATATGACAGTCCCATATTTATGAAGTTGACATTCAAGTGAGATATGATCAAAACACAATTGAAAAAGGCATTTTCAACGTCATGTGGCATAGCATCACTTAGCAATGGCTACTTTAGATAAGGAGTCAGCAAAATTTTTCTGTAAAGGGCCAGAAAGTAAATGCTTTATGCTTTGCATGCCACATATGGTCTACCACATATTTTTCTTTGTTTTTTTTTTAAACAACCCTTTACAAATTTAAACCCACTGTTAGCTCATGGGCTGTACAGAAACAGGACATGGGCTGGATATGTGCCATCACCAGTGTTCGTTTAAGCCTTGCTTTGTTTTAGACTGCGTGGTCAGAGAAGCCAGTGGCAGATTTTAGGCAATTGAAGTAACATATCCTGATTTTTGTATTCAAAATAGCACTGAAGTAAGAAACACAGTGGGTTCAGCTCCCTGTGGCAATGAAAACCAAACCCAAGAGACAGGTGCTGGTGCTAGGAAAGAGGTTTATTTAGGTGCTGACCTCAGAGAAGGGCAGACTTCTGTCTCAAGGACCATCTTGCCTTCCTGCCCAAGCCCAAGGTTCTTATAGTGATAGGGTGGGGAGGGCTTTCTTTCTCTCTCCAGCTATCTTACTAGCTTTCCGAGTACACCAGGCCTTATCTATTCATCTCTCTAGCTCTTTGGCACATGCAGTACAAGAACCCTCCCTGTGCCATCTTGGCTAATGGTGTAGACTCCCCCGTGCTCCTTGACTATCTGCTGTAACAAATTGGAGTTTAGGGAAGAGTCCATGACCAGATGGATGAGCATCTGTGTGTGCATCAGCATATAGATGGACCTAAAATCATGGAATTGATAACATTACCTAGGGATTGAAGAGGGCTCCAAATGCAACAAAGGAACTTGAGAAACTTGAGAGTGTACATTGAGTTAGGAGGAAAACACAGAGTAGTACCATGGAAGCCAAAAGAAGATGGAAGAGTTAACTTAGTCAAGTCATGCTGTCGGGTAAGATAAATATGCAGAAATAGTCATTGGACTGAGTATTGTGGAGGTGATTCATAACTTTGACAAGAATAATTTTACTGAACTAATATGGGACGCAAACCATATGCTTTGACGGTGAACAGAGAAACAATAATAGAGCAAAGGAAGTGGTGTCATCAAGGGAGTGTTGTTTGTTCTTTGTTTTAGTGGGAGATGGGACATGTTTGGTTAATGATAGGAATGATTCAGTAGTGAGGAAGAAGATGATGACTCATGGTATTAAGGATTGGCAGTTAAACTGATTTATTTTAAAGTATGAACAAGAATTGCTTGAGATGACAGGGAGAGAGTAAAGAATTTTCTAAATTTCCAAAATCCAGGTTCATAGAGGCTTAAGAGAGAGTACCACATATTTGGAGAATGGCAAACTCTTATTTTGGCTGGAACAGCATTTCCTTTTAAGCTACTAGTAAGTGATTGTCAAGGGCCAAAAAATTATGCCATGAAATTTGGAATTTATTGTGAAGACAGGATCCTCTTAAGAGTTAGCCCTGGGGAAATCAACCCCAGTCAGTGTGGCTCAGTTGATTGGGTATTGCTTGTTGGATTCCTGGTCAGGGCACATGCCTGGGTTGTCAGTTGAGTTCCACGTTAGGGCACATATGATGTTTCTCTCCCTCTCTTTCTCCCTCCTTCCCCCTTTCTGTAAAATCAACAATTTAAATTTTCTTAAAAACTGGGGAAATAAATATTTGATAGCATTTTGAAAATGCATTGAGTAAAATAAAGAAGATAGATTTGGAGGTTGACAAAGCTGGAGTCAGGGAAACCAGTGAGGAAACTTATAATCAACCCAAGTGATTATTATAACGGTCTGACTGAAGATTTGTCAGTGGGTATTTAAGAGGATGGTACAGTTTTGTCAGCTACTTATGAAGTAAACAACAACAACAAAAAAAGGTGTTTGATCAGACCAAGCAGTGAGGGAAAATTTGCCATATCAAATATGGCTTTTTGTTTTTGTTTTTTTTTTGCTTTGGAGACTAAAGAAATGTAAGGAATATAAGATCAGGCAAGGTCGATGACTAGTTTCATTCTGGCTGTTTAAAGTAGTCAGTTGACAATGTGTAGTAGTCAGATGTACGGATATAAAATACAAAGGAAAGACCTGGCCTGGGAATAATTACCTGGGTGAGACACCAACATAAAATCCCAGTTGTCAGCAGGCTTACTTAGTAACTGTGGGCTAAGGGGAGAAAAGAGTCTCAATGACAGCCTGGCTGAAAAAAAATTATGAGACAGCAGTTTGAAACCACAATTTAAAAATCATTTGTGTGAACCGATTGTAGTTTGTGAACACAACCACTGCAAAAAAAAAAAAGCCTCTTTCATTTAGCCCTTGCCAGGTGGTTTGGTCAGAGCAGCATCCTGTACACCAAAAGGTTATGGGTTCGGTTCCCGGTCTGTGCACATAACTGAGTCACGAGTTGTATTCCCAATTGCGGCATGCATGGGAGGCAACTGATGGATGTTTCTCTCTCTCTCTCTCTCTCTCTCTCTCTC